>CM067504.1:38958326-39061616 GCA_034509495.1 Acestrorhynchus altus
ACACACTTCCTCTGTCTCTCAACAGCACTTGCGCGCATATCAGAGGTGGGTATTTTAGGTCCATCAAGTCAAAATCCGGCCCAGGATTTTGTTCAGACTGCCGGAGGGCCGTCCATGCAGTTGGAACAAAATCCTGGGGTTGATTTTGACTTGTTGGAGCTGAAATACCCACCTCTGGCAGGCACACACACACACACACACACACACACACACACACACACACACAAAAACACACCATTGTCTCTTCTTCGAGTCTCTTCTTTAACATATAAGTCAATAATAAAGGACAACATAACAACTTACCGCACGTGACTGATACGTCTGATATAAATGTACAAATATACAGATTTAAATCAATTTTCAAACAAAGTCTCAACAATAAGTGTGGCAATGTTGATTTCTCACTCCTGCTACCAACCCACAGCTGTGCCCAGCCTCAAATAATGGTGAGCCAGCTCACAAAGGGATCTTTAATCAGTTGATCAGCCGTGTCAAGTACAATAACACTTGAAACCGCGCAGTGCTCCGAGTTGTAGGAGCAGTCCAGGTTTCGGTAACAGCCTGGTAGTAGTTTTGTTCACGTTTGGTGGCAGATTTAGAGTGAACATGGATACTTCAGCACCAAAGCACATTTTAAAAATAGTTATTTGAAGTGAAAGATCAGCAGCGTGTATCGTTGTGTGCGGCAAGCTTTGAAAAAGATTGACATTTTCCAGAATCCACACTGATCCCATTCTTTCCAGAACCCTTACCAGACAGCGAAAGGCCCCATCAATACTATTCGAAACTGTCAGGCAATTATATCGAGAATAAAGCTAGAAATGTGTGAATTTGTTCCCGCTGCAAGCGCAGGTCAGTGAAAAAATGCTTTGCTTCCATTGCCAGTATGCACACACACCGTCACAACATCATCTCTATATGCCGACTTTGAAAGGGGTCTATTTATCCCACCCGATGTCAGATGCCACCATAGATGAAGAAAAAATATATTTTTTTTTCACTTCAGCTGTCAGTGGTGATAATATCACGGCAGTTCTTTGTACATAGTCATGTTAAAATTAATCGTAGCTGTTTTCGGTAATGCAGTGACATAGGTCATAAGTAAAGATCAAGAAAATATAAAGATTTTTTTCACATCATGTCACTTTTTGTGTATAATTCACTGGTTTTCTCTACTCACGCCTGTTTTATAATTAACAGTATGGCAGGATCTAGATAAGCAAGTCTTGGGAGAATATTTAAGAGTGTGGCTGAGCCATGCGGTTTGCAGCTTGCATGGTGCTAATTGGTGATAATCCAATGCACGACTAAAAAATAAAATCAAACATGCCTTGGCTGATTAAATACATTTGGGGTAAAAGGGGGTGAAAGTGGGTAAATTCGAGTTTCCACTAGACTGTGACTTTCATTGTCTTTGTCTTCTGCAGAGTCTTAAAGCCTCAAATCAGCCTTGTCTTTACAACTCTGTCACAGGATTGCCTTCTTGTGGTCCATGATTATAACCATGTGCACTGTCTTCGTTCTTCATACTCTGTAAAGATAAAGCCCTCGCTAATATCAGAAACGTATTTTCCGTGCTCAGCTGAAACAACTTGTTCATATAATGCAGCTGTTCTGTTCTAATTCATGCCTTTTTTTTTTCTGGAACCGTCCTTTTAGCTCAGAACCAGTCAAAAACGTCTATAGGTCAGTTTGGTAACATGTTTGTGTTCCAGATAGGGCTGCAGTTGGGAGGTTGTCTCCAGTATATGACAGGCCTTCATTGGCAAAGGCCTCTTTGCATTCTTGGGGGACATTAAGCTCCAGCATCTTTCGAAAGCTTTGATGTATATGGCGGCAAGCATTGGGCAGCCATGTAGTCTTGGGACGGCCTGAAGAAGGGCCTGCCACGACATGACGAAAACCAGATATACAGCCGTACACTCCTCCGCAGCAGTGTGCATGAGAATGGCCTTCTTTTTCTCGTCTTGCACAGCTTCACCACTCTAATGAGAAGCATACGAATATTAAAATACACTGTGTTCATCATCATCAAATGCACTGCTTGTCCAAAGTCTGAAGACACCTTGCCTCCTTTGAAATTGTGATTCTCTTGCTTTTATTTTTTTCTTTTAATGAAATGTGGAAGGATATATATTGAAATGTGCATTTTCTAATGTTTCGAATATACATTTGCATATCATATTAAAGCAATAAGCCTTGAGATGCTTGTGTTACTGAAATTATTACTGTGGATTATTGCTTTTATAAGCCATTGGTTAAAAAAATAATGATAAAAGATGGTAATATTAGGTTTATACATATTTTTATTTACAAAAACAAACAAACAAACAAACAAACAAAAACATTCACTTATAGAGAGGGCAGTTTCTTCACAAGTCTGATTCCAGCTCAGCAGTGTTGCTGAGACATTGGGGTTCATTGTTTATGTGTTACTAGGTGGTTGCTAAGGTGTTACTATAGTATAGGCGTGACCCATTTCAGGAATAGATGCTTTGTCAATTTTATTTCCCAAACTGTTAAAAGCACATATTGAAGCTCTTTTGATCCAAGTGCTGACATCAATATAATGGAACAGAGTGTGTGTGGGGTTGCCATTAATTTGAAGGTCACAATGTAACTAGTATTTATAAAATCTCGGCGGAACATACCAATATTTGCCTTGAAAATCATAAAAAGTGTATATGCGGGTGTCAACAAAGACAGTTATTTTAACTGTCTACCACAGCATGTTGGAGCTGAAATCCAATAATGCATGCAGGTTCGAATTGTAGACAGACATCCAGCTTTAATTTGAAGATATTTGCATCCAAATCAGCTCCCCTATTTTTAGAAGTTCAAAAGTAATTGAAAAAGAAGCTGTTCAGCCTTATCGATGATTCTTAAAACACCTTCACATCAGTCAGGAAGATCAAGAACACCATCCAGGAGGTCAACAGCCAAGTTGATAATCAAAGAACTGCAAAAAAAGTGCTGCAAATGATACAGGGCATTTCAATTTACCTGTCAAGCATGGTGAGGGTAGTATCAGTGTATATTTTGGGCATGTATGGCTGCCAGTGGAAATATATTTATTGATATGTTTGACTGCATCCTCCTCTGGTCAGAGATGGCAGGTGGGCAACTAGTCCAATGCAGGGTGGGCAGCTAGACAGAGTAGGAGGACAGCTGGTGCAAAGGGCTGTCAGGGGAGCCTGAGGTCACCCTATAACAGGGTGTAGGGGGAGCTAAAGGTTATCCTTCCATTGGTGCGATAGAGCTGTAAACACTGTACGTAGTAGTTCTTTTTTTTTGTTTGTTTGTTTTTGTTTTGCTCATAATGACTGTTCTATCGTCTTGTATAGAAAACAAAAACATACATATTAAAATAAAATAAAAGTGAATGAATAAAACAGCTGAAACATAGCTATCAGTTATCAGTGGTCTACCATTTCAATTAGAAACATGCATATCATTGATGTCCAATGAAAACCATGTATCTCCAAAAAGTTTAGAGCATTTCTATTGGTCTGTTCATTCATAATAAACAGTGCAGGTATGGGGTTTTGGGCAAAATTCTCAAGAATGTCACATTATTTCACTACTAAGACAGTCCCATTGTCCCATTACGCAGGACAGCTGAATCATACCTGAATCAGTGTTCTCGCTTAAATGTTAAACAAAAGCAAAATAACAAATAAACACAATTTTAGCACATTTTAATTCAGATTTCACGATGGTAATGCATGATCGAAACATATCGTTCGTGGTTTCGCGTTCATATTTTTGTCTTAGGTGTAATTCGAGAGTAGAAAAGGTTGTTAAATGAAAACTGCACATTAGTAATGGGCTCCGAATAAAACTGCTGACTTTGAGATCGATCTGTATTCCACATGCCTGTCTCTCAGATATATTGAGCCCATATGAACGTGCCTGTTCGTCTCAGAGCGAGGGTGTGTAGTCATTAACCCTTTGCTCACTTACTGCTAATAATTGGAGCGCTTCTTCGGAAGCCGAGAATGGATGACTTATTTTGGTTCTCCAATACTAATTCTTCTTATAGTCCATAATATTTACACAGCAAATTAAACTGAGATAATGATTTTTTTCCTCTTCCCTGAAAGCACTTAGGTGTTAATGGTTGATTAAGTGTTCATTAAAGGCCAGCCATTGCCTGATGTAATTGCTTATTTTTTTGCCGCAGATAGCTAATGTGCTCTCTGTTTATGGCACTTCCATATAATTTTCCGTTTAGATCCTATCTGAGGCAGCACCTCAAGTGAATGAGCGTATTAATGACTTGACAAAAACAGATTCCCGTCAATTGCTGTTAGGCGTGACAAAATGACAAATTGACAAGGTAATAAGCAGCCTGCACACGGCAAGGCATAGAAGATTTACTCCCACATCTCTCTCCGCATGCCCTAATCAAATAATTGCACAGCGCATGGTTAATGTTGCGCAAATTATGCCTGCGTTAACCCAATAATGGACAGACACTAGAGACTGCCACAGCATCAAATAATGAGAATCACTTTCAGCTCCCTCTTTTATCAGAGCTGTGATCATCTTAAAGCTTGAGCTCTCGCCTGTGCTAGACGTAAAGCGGCGACAGAATGCTGTAGGTGTCAAACACAGCGTGAATCCACTGTAAGATCCTGCGGCGTGTTGCTTTTTTTGAAGAGCTTGTAGACAGCATAGACAGGTTCTCTTACACAAACACACTCGCAGACCAATTTATTAGAAATGCCTTGCATGTAGGACTGGTGTTCGGTAAGGTCCGAAAGTATACAGACACTCTTTCGCGATGTTGATCCTGAGGCCTATGTTTAATATGTGAGGTCAGTCAGAGTTACACTTCATGTCCGAAGGGGTGTGGACAGCCCCTCTAATGAATATATTCAGCTACTTTAAGTTGTACCCTTTGCTGACACAGACATGCACAGGCACACACAGCGTGTCCAGTCTAGAGAAGAATTGCAACCACAGTAGGACTCTCTGGAGCAGATAACCATGAACCTGTCAGCACTGAGCCTAATGCCAGGCGTGAGCCCCTAGCACTACGTTGTGTTTTCTGGATTCACGGTGCACTCCAGCCACTTTTGAGATGAGTTGGGGACGTTTTCCTCGTGTGTTTTTCACTGAGCGCAATCAGATCCTCACAGCAATGCTCCACAATCAATGAAAAAGTGTTCCCTGGACAGTAGACACAGTTAGTCCAACAAAAGCAGGATAAACTTGAAGAAGCAATGAATGAGCAGGTGTCCCAATACTTTTGTCCATACATTGATTTAGGAAATAAGCCTGGGTGAGAGTAGACATTCCTAGACATTCCTGTGCTCAGCTGCAAGGTGGGGTTAGAAGGGAGGGGTTTCTTCTAATAAAGCAAGCAGACTGTACTGATACATGTACTCATAACGTGTATCTAACTGACTTTATGCAGCCATTTATGTTATTTGCTTGCTTGTTCATTCCTTCTTTGGCAGAAACACCAGAGTGCTTCATCTGCAGAGACGTGCAGCTGGTGGATGGAGAACCGTTGAGGAGGTTTTGTGACTGCAAGAACCTCGTGGCCCACCACAGCTGCTTGATCACCTGGGTCAAAAAGGTACAGCCTTACCTTCCGTGGGAATCACTGGCACTTTCTACTTTCTGCTGTCTCATTTGCTTTCTCTCGGAGGTGGGGTTTGAGTCTGTGAGCAGACGGGGATGCAGCAAGATCTTGTACATGTATTATGACTCACAATAAGCGCCAATACACACACGCCAGACTGCCACTCAAAGGACAAGTGAGAATACTGTGTCACCACAGCAGGTGTGATGCTGTTCTCTTCTAAAAAGGAACTTGTGGAGGAACTTGTGCAGAAACAGTAAGAATGTCACATTCTTCTAGGGATGTGGTTAGGGTCAGAGTGATGGTCAGGTTATGTTTAGGTGTGGGTTCTCTCTTCGAAGTGTGTTATTTCTGTGCATCATCTCATATGATGCTCTTGACACTAGAAAGGTGAAGCCAAGCACTCCTTTGACACCACCGCCTCATTGCATCATTGCTGGGCAACCAAGCTCAGAGGACTTTGCTGGTCTGTTAGTGACGTGGGGGGAGACTGCGGCTGTATGATATGGGATTTAAACCTGCGATCTTCAGATCATCGTGCTGGAGCATCAGACTGACGCTGAGCCACTCAGAGCATGCTGAGTTTGAGCTCTTCTTCTTCTTCTGTGGATGCTGACACAGAAAAATCCACAGTCACAAGTCCTTAATTCCCTTAATTACCAGACGCTGGAGGTGATGAGCTGCTCTCCAGTATCAACAACACAATATTCTTCTCTTTCGTGGCTGTGTTTCATCACTTTTGCAGACTAGTAGGCTGGGTTTTTGTATTTTTGAGGAATGAATTCAGGATAAGTGATGATGATTTTACAATTGACCTGTTTTCCTGCACAGTTTTAATTATGTTGCTTATTTAGAGGAGTAGACAACACTGACAACAGTACTTACATGTACCAAACTCTTATCATTCAGCTATGCCAAGGAAAGGTTTGACAGTCTAGGGCACATTTAAGTGGACAACTAAGCACTCTTGTAACTCGCTGTGGACAAGAGCATTTGATTACGGTACCATTACGGTAAATGTAAATCAGAGAGTACCTTCTTTGTTGGGTTACAATAGCCTACAACGTTAGGAAACAGGTTTATTTTGAGAAGAAACAGCACTCAAAAATACATGTGACAGTGTTCGTGATGGAGCTGTCATGGAAATAAAGCCAAATTCCACACATTTTATCCACTTGTGATGTCAGCACTCGACAGCACTCAAACCTTTCAGCTGTTTCTTATTTAGGCATCACCTCAAACAAGATGGCTCTTCATAGGAACATGAAACTGAATGCGACTTCTCAAAGTATTGGCACGTGATTTTTTTATTTCTTTTTTAATGCTGTTTTAAATATTATTGATTTTTTTAATGGCAGTGAAAATCAAGCATTGATGGGAACTTTAAAGAGAAGGAAAGATGTCCCTAAACTTTTGTCAGACGGTGTGTGTTTAAGTTTAAGAAGCAAACCTGGTCTTTGTGCAGCACTTAGCCCTGAGTTTTCTGAGCAATGCTTGGTCTCATCAGGACCAGCAGAAAGTGAACTAATGGGATGGTTTTTTTTTTTTTTTTTTTTTTTTTTTTTTTTTTTTTTGCACCCTCACAATTTTTCTTCTTTAATTAAGGCCTCAGAAAGGCCGGTGGGGCGCATGCTCTCCGAGTGGTTGGAGGTGTATGTGGGTGTCTTTTATCTTGTAGCCGGGGCAGTGTGTATGGCCCACTGCTTCACGGGGTCCTGGAGGTGGAGGTGGTAGGGGGTTCTGTTCTCGCCCCATGACTTAGAGGCCAGGCCCAGTGTGAGCAGGCCAAGTGATGAATACACACATGCTATCGTCCATCACAGCCGCACCCCAGCCATCAATAGCCCACTGCAATGATTAACTGCAGCCGATAGGTCCCATAGTTAGTTCTGTTTAATTAAACTGTGTGCCGGGTGCAAATACAAATGGATTCCTATCTCAGGAAGGGAAGAGAGTTGTCCTTAACCCCTTGGTTTCTCACTCGCCTAACTATTGTTATATACAGTGTTATATACACACACATTGTAAAAAAAAAAATACAACAAAATAGTTGCACCCAGAACCAACTGGTGTGATGGTGTGAGGTGCAATTTCGACTTTATCACAGGCACTTTTACAGCCTAACATTATGTTAAGTTCCTGCAACCGGTGGTCCTACCTGTTCTAAATACACACTTTTCCAGTGCACTTTTCCAACAGGACGATGCTCATCCACATACTGCTGCCATCTCAATAGCCATGCTGCAGTCAGTCTCATCTCCAGACCTGTCCCTGATTGAAAATGTGTGGGATGCTATTGGACGCTCCATCAACACTCCACCCCTACCGCACCATCTGCAGCACTGAGTGAGAACATTCAAGCTGCCTGGGATGGATCATCACAGGACACCATTAGGAACCTCTACACCTCCATGCCGATTTTCATGAGCTATAAGCCCCTTTTAATATTTAAACATTTTATATATTGCAAAGTCTGAATTATGTTATTGATCAAACGCTCGTCGCTCTTTAATTATTATACTGTTATCATTATATCAATGGCATAAATGCTCTGAAAATGATAATATTGCAGTTTTTCTTGGACAATTTATCATCCGCAAAATATAAGTTACGTTGGCAGGCCTAACCAAGAGGTTAATGGGGGGATGGGTTGTGAATCTAGCTCCAAACCTTACTAACGTTTGATCTGTTAAACATAGTGGAGAACTGATGTAAGAACACCGTGTCTTACCCAGCGGCACCCCTTTTATTGCTCCAATAAGAACGCATAGACAAGAGATTAAAAAAGGAGCCTCTCCCTATGTTTAAATAATGGGGGTAATTATCAGGACCTCCCAGTATGAACGTGTATAAGCAGAATAAAATGAGAGTGTCTCTTTTTGATTGTGTGTGTCTCTGTTTTAATGCTGCGCTGTTTAGACTGTGACTGCAATCTGCCAACAGAGCCATCAGTTGTCCCAACAGTTAATACTGCTTTATGGGCTTTGTGTCTTTTGATGCCGGATAGGCTGAAAGTCTCGCTAAACCCTGTTTATGCAGCGGCCTTTCCATAAACACACTCACTCTCTGATTCCGAGACCGCCACAAATCCCACCGTGCTTTTCCAAAACAGTTGCACACATAGCCAGAAACTTCACAGACACACATGCACTCGCACACACGCATGCGCCTGCACATGCACTGGACCGGCCTATTGTTTTCCGCACGAAATTGAAACCAGCGGATCTCCCCGGCCATCATGCCGAAACTATTCCCAAACAGAGCACTCAAATCCACAGCAAGATTATAATGATCAAAAGGAGTATTTTTCCTCCAAAGTGACAAAAACTGTCAAAGGATTTGTTTTCGTTTTATAGTCTGCTTAGCCCAAGCTGAGAGACCCATTATTGTTATCCTCTTTTAAAAATAAATGTTTATATTTATAGAAATAATTTGGCTGCTTGTTTTGCTTGGCTGTTTGTTTTGTTTCATTGCACATGTGGGGATGGTTCAGTTATGAACATCTAACATCTCTATGTTACAGTGGTGCTTGATAGTTTGTCCACCCTTTAGAATTTTCCAAGTTTTTGCATAAATTTGATCTAAAACGTCTTTGGATTTTCACCCAAATCCTGGAAGTAGACAAGGAGAACCAAAGACACAAATGTTATACTGGCCCATTTATTTATTGAGGAACATTATCTAAAATTACATACCTGTGGCAAATCTTGTGAACCTCTGCTCTGAATGTTGTGTGACCCCCTCGTGTAGCAACAACGGCAGCTAAACATTGAACGTTTCACATTGGATTAAGGTCAGGACTTTGACTTGGGCATTCCGAAAAATTACATTCGTAGTTCTTTAATCATTCTTTGGCAGAACGCATTGTGGGTCATTGTCTTGCTGACCCTTTGAGAGAGATGATTTTGTAACCTTTTCCAGCCTGATGAGCATCAACCAATCTTCTTCTGAAATCTCATTTGCTCATGCCATGATATACTTCCACAAACATGCTGAGATCAGTCTTTGATAGATCCCTGTTCTTTAAATAATTCAGGACACGCCCCCTCACACCTGATTGACTCCCATCGATTAAAATCACCTGACTCTTTTGAGCATTAGTGTGCTTCTCAGAGGAGCACATATGGAAGGGTCTATCTGCAGAGCTGTAGTACTACAGTCTCGGTCCCTCACTCCCAGCCCCTCACTCTCAGCCCCTCACTCTCAGTTCCTCACTCTCAGCCCCTCACTCTCAGCTCCTTGCTCTTAGACCCTCACTCTCAGCCCCTCACTCGCAGCTCCTTGCTCTTAGACCCTCACTCTCAGCCCCTCACTCTCAGTTCCTCACTCTCAGCCCCTCACTCTCAGCTCCTTGCTCTTAGACCCTCACTCAGCCCCTCACTCTCAGTTCCTCACTCTCAGCCCCTCACTCTCAGTTCCTTGCTCTTAGAACCTCACTCTCAGCCCATCACTGTCAGCCCCTCACCCTCAGCCCCACACTCTCAGCTCCCCTCATTCTCAGACCCAGAAATCCCTGTAAGTCCTTGTTTATTTCTTATTGTATTTTGTTTATTTTTGTATTTAGTATTTTGGCTTCCACTGTCCATCTTCTCATCTCTGCTTATCATACCAGAGCAATTTTTAGTTCTAATATTACAGACTGTAGTTCACCTGTTTCTCTGCAGACTTTATTCTCCTCCTTTCACCCTGATCTTCAATGATCAGGATCCCACAGGACCACCACAGAGCAGCTATGATGTGGGTGGTGGGTCATTCTCAGCTCTGTAGTGACACTAGAATGGTGGTGGTGTGTTAGTGTGTTTTGTGCTTATATCAGTGGCTCAGACGCAGCAGTGCTGCTGGAGTTTTTTTTTTAAACCCCTCAGTGTCATTGCTGGACTGAGAACAGTCCACCAAACCGAAATATCAATCCAGTAGCATCTGTGAGGACCGATGAAGGACTAGAGGATGACCAACACAAACTGTTCAGAAATATGAACTTCTGTCTCTTGACATCTACAAATTGGAGCAACTAGGTAGGAGTGATAGAGTGGACAGTGAGTGGACACAGTGTTTAAACACTCCAGCAGCACTGCTGTCTGATCCACTCACACAAGCACAACACACACTAACACACCACCACCATGTGAGTGTGACTGCAGTGCTGAGAATGACCCACCACCCACATAATAGCTGCTCTGTGGTGGTCCTGTGGGGTCCTGATCATTGAAGATCAGGGTGAAAGGAGGAGAATAAAGGCTGCAATGGAAGGACGGACACACCTGTGGACTATTTCAGATCTGAAGTAGTGTTGGGCTTGATTTTCTCCTGTATGTGCCGTTTATCTGACGGGGACAGATTTGAAAGTCTTCTACAGTCTCCAACCCTTGTCATACAGATCTACATTCTGTAGGTCAGATCTGACACACCCCATTCAGCCAATCACTGATAAGGAGGATGGATCCAAAGAAGGTAGCAGGAGATCCCTGGTCTATAAGGACTTGCCCAGTTGTTAGGTGCAGTTTTGAAAACACACTACACACACACACACACACACACACTGGTATGCAGGGTGCTGCATTCTCTGATCCTCCCATGGACGTTTCTGTGCATTCCTCTTCTCCCTCTGTGGGTTCTACACAGAAAGAGAGGAAAGGCTGCAGAGTGTGTCTCCGACAGTCCAGCTGAAATCAGTGATTGACCTGTCACTTCTCGTCTGATAGCCATCTCCCCGAAAGCAGGTCAGCCGCACACGCCTAAAGTGCCTCTTAACCGCATTTTATGAAGCCAGAAAATGTAATCCAATCACGATGTGACTCGTGAGTGCTTTGTGCAGCGTGTCTACCAGTGGGAGGGCACACGACTACTCCGTTACTACTCTTACAGCCGCTTAGTTAAAGAAGTAAAGAGGTGGAAGAAAAGGACGGTTTATCACGTGCATCTGGTTTCAATAAGTACGTTTAGCGAACCAGTTGTTATAGCAAAGCTGTAGCACAGACTGTTAATCTTCTCCAAGAGAGAAGAAGGGGTTGGGGGATGGGGTGCGGGGTTGGAATAGTGTAATACTGCATTTCCTAGCCAATTAAGCACTCGGGCAGGACTCTGAACACGACATCCACCTACTTGTGTAACATGAGTCAAATGTACGTTGCTTTGGATAGGAGTGTCAGCCAAAGGCCGTATAAGCCTAGGAATCCTGAGACAAAGATTAATATGTTTATCCAAAACATGGAGATTGCGATTGCATTACAAAATATAGTTAAAAAAAATAATAAAACAATTCATTTTAAGTATTTATTTCATTCTAATTTCATAGGCCAATTATCCAACCCTGTTAGGACTCCCATACGATGCCCCTGACACCTCCTCTGATGCATGTCAAACCAGCCACCACATTTTTTGTATGTGCTTTTATTTCCCAAAACATTCTTCATAAAAGTATTTATAGGAGACAGTCACACATGCCAGGTATTGATTTTTTCAGGAGATTCCAGGCCATTCAAATATATCTTCATTTGAGATGAAAATATTAATAGAATGCTCTATACTGAATTATTTAATGATTAGGTTGATACAATAGATGCATTCTTCAGAATACATGACAGTGGTCTAAATAAAATTAAAAAAAGTAAAATTTCAGACTTTTATTCTGAAATTTGAACGCTTTGTGAAAAGTCCCTCTCTTTTCTCTTTTTCCTTTGTAACCCAATATCTGGGTCAGTGATATAATCCCCGCCCCCTCTCTCTGATCAGTCAGAGTCTGTATGCAGGTTGAGCATCAGCCCCGCCCCCTCTCTCTGATCAGTCAGAGTCTGTATGTAGGTTGAGCGTCAGCCCCGCCCCCTCTCTCTGATCAGTCAGAGTCTGTATGCAGGTTGAGCATGTACATGTGGACAGAGCAGTAAACATGCACTGGAAGCTCCTTTGGCATTTAAACTGGGATTTAATGGAAATGAGTGAATGAATGCGTGAATAGGTTATTATGATCCTGAGATTTGAATCCTAGAAAAAGCCTGTAACCTGCAAAGTGCAGATCTCAGGTTGTAAAAGCAAACAAACTGTTTGCAGGGAGACACACATGGTTGAATGAGGAAAAAAAGTTATATGGAAATAGGGGCTCCGTGCAAACAGCTGTACCCAGGTCTGACAATGTGGTGTTACAGTTCTGCACCCAGGGGCAATTTAGTATGACAGTTCACTTACCGTGTGTTTTTGGGAGGTGGGAGAAAACCCACCCTCTGAGGAAACCCACAGAGACCACACCAAACTCCTCACAGACAGAGACCGGAGTGGGTGTGGTGACATGCCATTCATCTTGCACGGTGTAGTTTTCTATATCTTCATATCGATAAAAGTTGATCAATGTTTGATCCAAGAGCTTTTAGGAGAAAAACAAACAGCACACACACTCGCAGGTAGTCCATACACACTACCAGGGCCCTCTATTGATGACGTGTTCTGTGACGTATTCTCGGTTCCACTTCCCAAATGGAACCAGATCAAGAGATTTTGAGTGCTAAGTGTGGGTCAGGTCCACAAACCCAGGCCTAAGAGCTGTTCAGTACACAAGCTCCATACACACCATTATACCATCGATTGGCCATAACATTAACACCACCGGCCTAATATTTTAGACCTCCACCCCCACCCCTCAAGGGTTGGTGCTAGATACAAGGTTTAAGTCTTTAATAGAATGCCAAGTTCAGGTTGTTTGGGTAAATTATTAAAAAAAATGAAAAGTGGCTCCTCACTCTCCCTTCCTTGAGTCAAATGTGTCAAGCGGTTGCACATAAATAAAATGTGTTGCAGCATCACAACTGCCGTCTTTCACTTTGCATCTTTTTTGGCACGAATTGATGTAACACATTTTATTCATGTGCAACCGCTTTACATGTCTGAATCATGTAAATTCATAATCACTTATTTTCAGTGGAGTCCAAGAGTTCCATGCCCTCAAGTTGCCTTTACCTTGGACACCGAATCTGGATCATACTACCGCGGTGAGGGTGAATTGTGGTTGACATGGCAGAGAATAAGTTGCGTGTACACGGCATCTTTTTTTAGGCCAACTCCGTTTGCCCTCTCCCTCCCCCTTCCTCCCTCCCCCCATCTCCCCCATCCGGGCTCAGAAAGACAAATAGCACAGCGCAAAAACTAATTAGCAACCAGGAACTAGTTAAGAGATGGCCTCTGAGACAGCGAGCAGAGTGCTAGAGGGCTGATTTAAATATAGGGCCGGAGTCAGTGACTGAGTGTGCCTGGGAGATCCTGGCTCCTCTAGGCACTCCACACGCCGACCTCTGACCCTCATTAGGAGGAGGGCGCTCCTGGTGGAGCGAGACCCTTTCGGTGGCATACAAGGGCGTACGAGGCATTGGGACAGCCGCAGTCAGGCCTGTAGTGGGCCAGAAGAGGGCCCACCGATTAAACATCCTAAATAGCACAGAACAAGGACAACGCCGTCCAATACCACGCCGTCAAAAAGCACCGCAATCACTCGCCCCATATCCCCACATATAAATACGCTTTCCATTCTCATATGAGAAAACAGAGCTGCCATCTGTTTTCAGTCTGCAGCAGTTAATGGAAGTCATCTTATGTGAAAAATAATACTCTTTCCAAAATATGTAATTCAATCCATATGAAATAGACCTCAAAGTTGTGGAGCAAATGACAAGGGGAAAAACGACGCGGATATGATTATGGTCAGCCAGATGCAGAGCAGTCTGTAAAATACTAACAACTCACTAAATTTAGTCTGCGCTCCAGAGCAGCGTTGTGGCCCTGCTGAACAACGGTTAACATTTCTGAAAGTCCAGCTTGTTAAGATAAAATAGTTTTATCGTGTGGACTCAGTAAATAGAGCTTCACCACACTGCTCCGTACACTGCTCTCCCATTCAGGATCTTATGTTTCCAGATCTGGAGATAAGAATAGAGCAGTCAATTAGGCGAGCTCGCTCCGTCTGTGCGCTCGGACGGACATCGGCTCCAAACTGCCACAAACACAGACCAGCGAGAGCTTTTTGTTTTATTTGAATTGATTTCGTTTTGCATTGACTGATGTTTTTACCTTGAGTTTTAGGATTTCTCTGATTATTGTTTCCCTTTTTCCTTTGTCTATTTCTGTTTCTTTCCTTTGTTCAGTCTCTGCTTCTCTTTCTTTCTCTCTTTTTGGATTTTTCATACTTCTGTGCCTTTCTTTCTCCCTCTCTATCCATCTCTTATACTCACATTTTCTTTTCTTCTTGCCACCTTACAATCTCTCTCTCTCTCTCTCTCTCTCTCTCTCTCTCTCTCTCTCTCTCTCTCTCTCTCATTCCCATCATTGCAAACATACATGCATTTCCATTCATTAGGCAAACACACTCTCAGCAATCAGACCAGTGCGCCCGGGGCCACGGGCCTCTTGTAAAATCACATTGCTTAATAGCACAGTTCTATAATTATATGCCATTAACATCTATCAAAATGAGCTCCCACATGTCATGCATATAAGCTCCGGATTTGGCAATTCTCTCTCTCTCTCTCTCTCTCTCTCTCTCTCTCTCTCTCTCTCTCTCTCTCTCTCCCCACATGTCTTTCCATTACGGTGTCCAGCATTTGCAGGGATAAATCCAGCTAATTGCTAATGCGTAACATTTATACTATGAGGCCCTTAATTATTTAGGTAATTAATTTTACTTGTATCTTGTTTTATGGACCACACACTGGCTTTCTATTAGCCGGTGCTGGGCTGGTGTGGCGGCCTGTCGCTGAATTATGTGCAGTGCGCGAAGTAAGATTGGACAGTAAATGATGCAGCTGTATCTGTGCTGTTATAAATGAGGTATATCTTCACTGTTATGTGATCATGTGGATGCAACTGTGGGCCTTCACACTTTAGAAACCAACAGCACTTAAAGAGCCACTAAATACAGACTGTTTATCAGTGCCATTGTTAGAGAGGACTCCGTAAACTTTTGTCTCTTTATTGCAGGGACTTGGCAGTGAAGACAGACTGAGATGCAGTGCCTGCAATGCTGAGGTAAGATTTTTAATATCAGCTAATGAACATCTCAGAGCAGTTAGAGCACCATGCTTACTGTAGTGATACTACTAACACAAACAACCACATGGATGATTTCAGATCTTTATCAAACAATTGTGGAGAAAAACTCCAAAATGACTTGGAATTAAAACCTTTTAACATTTTTTTGATCGCTTCTTCTCCTGTAAAATTGCACACACACACACACACACACACACACACACACACACACACACACACACACACACACACACACACACACGACTAATAGTAATTATACTTTTATTAACCCACACAGGATTTAATCCTCTGCATGTAACCCATCCACACACATACAAACTAGGGAATTCACACACCAGGGGGCAGTGAGCACACGTGCCCAGAGCAGTGGGCAGCCCTATCCTCAGCACCCAGGGAGCAGGGATTGAAACTGGCAACCTTTCATTCACAAAATGCAAATGCATTTTTCATGTGTCCACCCCATTGCTGAGCTTGTTGACCTCAACCATCACATTTGAGGTTATTATTTATTTTTTACCTGCAGTTTAAAGAGTAGGGAGGAAAAAGGGCCTCCCTTTTAATCTCCCAGCTGAGTATATTATACCCTGTGCCAGTTGGAGTGCAATGCAGGGCCAGCATCCTCATTATTTTGTGTGTCCATTAGTGGGTGTGTGCTAACAGGGCTGTTCTGTCCTCTCCCAGCAGATAGTGTTTAAGTCATTAATGGGACATGGTGTGTTGGAACAGGCTGAAACCTGAGGATCCGGGCCACTAATAGAACTAATGAGCAATCAGCTCTCTCCCTATTGCTCTGATTGGGACCGGTCTGTGAGCAGCCATGTTGGTTATGCCTTTTATAGGCTTTCTGATTATCCACTAATGGTGTGCCAGGACACCCACAGTGGGAGGCGTGGTAGCGAGCGTCATAATTTCCCAATGCATATTCAGCTCGTGTGCTCAAATTTAGTACGCTTTCCTCGCGATACTTTCCTGATGTTAATTCTGCGAGGCCGGAGCGTCCAGCGCGGCAGGAACTCATTTGGGTGGAATGATAGATGTTGATGTGGCGACACAGGGGAGGTCAGTGGTTCGGTTCAGTGTGCGTGTGTGTGTGTGTGTGTGTGTGTGTGTGTGTGTGTGTGTGTGCGTGTGTGTGTGTGTGTGCAGATTTGCCATCCTACCTTCTTTTGACCTATGTTAACGTGTATTCATGCCAGCATACTGACTGGAGGCCTTAAACATTCCTGACCCTGAAAGGCCTTCGAAAGATTGTATAAGAGCTGTTGCTTTATCATCCGAGCAAGTGATCAAACGCACAAGGATGAAACTGTTTTCTGCACCTCAATATCTTCCATTTCATACATTTTCTTTCATGAGAGACTTTCATTTGAAACACTGGCTTTGTGTGAAACACAGCCTAAATAATTATGCTTTTCCACTGCATGGGACCTACACTATTCTACTCAGCTCTACTCATTTTTTGTTTGTTTGTTTGTTTGTTTGTTTGTTTTTCTATTAGACAAATTTGGTATCTGGTGCCTGGATCCAGGTACTATTTTCATACCTTCTTGCTTATGGTTCCAAGTGAGCCAAGCAGGGCCTAAAATAGAATCTAAATGACACAGTGACACAATGAAACGTGTTTATGATATAACACCACTATTTGTTCCTAAGAAACCCATAATAACCTCCCGACTGATACATCAACTTTCTTACATATTAACATCATATTTTCTTTATAAAAGGACAAAGAACACGAACATCGAGCAGGACATGAAGGGAAAAGCTTGATAATTAAGTTTGCTGTCTTACTGGCTAATGCCACAATAATAAGACACATTTAAAGTCTAAAATTAAGACATAGAAGGGAATATATGTTATCTGTGTGTGTGTTATGAACTAAAAGTGTCTTTATATAAACAGAACTGATTTAAGAATATCAAATATAAATTATTTAAACCAAAAACTATTTGTTTACCACAAATTCTCTCAATGTTTGATCTCTTAATAAGGGTTGCTTTAAACAAAATAACAATTTTAAATCCAGAAACCTAAGATATATATATTGCTCACTATTTTTAGCTATAGAGTCTAATGATAAATGATAAAATATATGCTGTGATAGAACTTCTGCTTTTAGGAGTAAGTTAAGGTTCCTAAATGACATTTGATACATGTTTAATGTGTAATGTGATACTGCAATCTAACACCCCTATAAAAGCCTGATTAAGCCTTATCAAATCAGTAGTTGGTAATTTACTGGCTGACAATCACATTATTGAAATGTAGATTTTAAAAGTATATATATGTGTATATGTACACATTTCCTGCGATTCTTCACATCCTCGTGTCCACTGGTGGCGCTCTTTCCACAAATACACATAACCCCTTCTTTTGTGCGCCCGAAAACTCATGCACACAAACTAAAAATGTACTTTTACGGAGGTTAAGGTTAGGGTTAGTGTAAGGGTTGGGTTTAGGTTAGATTACCTAAACTCAGTGTAACTATGCTGACCCAGAACTGCACTCACACTGCTGTACACTGATACCTGCTCATGCACAACATTGGCCTACTTGCAGAATCATGCATTTACACGTCCCCTATAGTTTTTATTTATTTATTTATTTATTTATTTATTTATTGTTTCATAATGTCTGCTTTGTGGTAATTCATGCACAAATGACGTAAAACAATGACAGGAACATGTTTGTTTGGCATTATAAGTCTAATTAATCTAATAATTGATGCATATTTTTCTTTGATCGTCATATTTTTGTCTAATCATGATGTATAAACAGAAATAAATATGATGTGAGAAGATATAGATTAAATGTTGCAATTGTCAGGCAGTACATTACCAACTACTGGTTTGATAAGCCTTCACAAACTCTTTATTGGGGTATTAAATTACAGTGTCACCCTTTACTGTGGTAACACCTGCAACGATACATCAAAACCAAGCATTATTTAGGAACCTTAACTTACACCTAAATCGACCGCATATTTAATAGACAATATTCAGGCCATATCATTAAGTACCCAGCACTTCCTCAAAGCCAGTCAATCCTATTTCTGTTTGGGTCATTCTGTGGCCAACTTGTCTATTGGCAGGGGTACAAGGAGATGCTGGAGAGCAAGGTCAGTTGCATCATGCACTAATATCTTTATCTGGAGTCTGCGTTTATTAGTACTTGCGACAGGCAGTACGAAAGAGAGCCGCTTCATTTCATTACTGCCCATACTGCACATTCCCATCAATCCTTCAGCCTTCTGGCTCCTTTCTTTATTGAGTGACATGGAGACTGCACTATCAAATATGTGTATACACATATATATATTTATATTTCTAAGAGGAAGACATGATAGTAATAGTACTGTTCTCTTTAAGTCAATAGCACTTAAAAGGCCGTGGCTCTTCCTCATGTCTGTCTGGACTAGACTTTAATATAGATTTTATAATAGATTATTCCCCCACTTAATGTTGTCATGCATTAGCTGCCAGATTGCAGTACAGAGGGCATCATCTAATTATGATGATGCAAAAACAAATAATGGCTCTGATTGAATTCTAGAGACCAGAGATTTGTTTTCATTGTTTTTGAATTATATTAATATTTAGGAAACACTATGGAGCCCAATCAAATACAGCATGAGAACTTTGTCCTGGCCATTCTTTAAGTTTTGAGTCAGAAACTGATTCGATACAATTCTATTCAAAACTGATCCAGTCTGGGTAAGCATCACCGAAGGTTCCAAGGGCTACCATTTTCTTCCTTCCTATTGCTGAGCATTTATGGGAGCAGCTGGGATACCAGCTTTGGCAAATGACGAGTGGAGGATCTACAGGCCCAGCTACAACATCTGTGGACAGATGTGCTACAAGATGCCATACGGAACCTGTATGCCTCCATGCCCAATCGTATGCCATCTTGTATCCAGGCTAGAGGCCCTACTTGGTACTAGAGCCTCCTTTCAATTGCATTATTTCCCCAATAAACCCATCCTTTCACTCAAATATCACACATTAAGTTTCATTCCATTCTGACAGCTTTACCTTTTTGTCAGTGAGTGTATTTATTGATTTTTTTTTAATTTGTTTGTTTGTTTTGGTAAAAAAAGGGGGTGAATTGTTGTTTTGGGTTGAACTTTGTTGGACTAAATGAGCCGTATAAACAGTGGAGCATATTTACTCATGTTTCAAGAATGAGGGAAAAGTAATACCACCAGCATGACTGATCTCAGGATACACCCCCCCCCCCCCCGGTCTCTCTCTCTCTCTCTCTCTCTCTCTCTCTTTCTCTCTTTCTCTCTATTTTCCTTCCTCTCCGTCTTTTTTTTTTTTTTCATTTTTGTCTTATTTTGCGCCTCGCAGCACCAAGTGGCCTCCACAAGCCTCCATAATGGCTTGCAGGCTGTCCCACCTGACCAGGGTAATGCAACCCAATACCCTTTAAATGGGAGTCATTTTCAGCTTTTGTTGCCGTGGCGAGCCTCGGGGCAGCTGAGGGAGGCCGGGGACACTGAGTGAGCAAAACAATTTGGAGCGAAGTGCAGCAGCAGTCTTCCCTCTACCTCATGAGTGAGTGAGTGAACACAGCCCGTCTCCACTGCCTGCCTGTGTTAGGCCATTCTGCTCATATTTAAAATCCTGTTAAATCGCCTTAACACTGTGCTCTCACTACTGCACCCCCTGCTGTGTTCACACACACACACAGATTCGCCCACACACACTTACAGAAACACTGTTGCCCTAATTTAGGTGGACTCCCTGGGCACATACCTAAAACCCCACTGTTTTACGTCTCATATGAACATCATGCCTTTCCAAAAAGTACTAATTATCTATAATTTACTTTTTTTTAACCCCTTCAAGCTCTCAAGACCTTTCAGTGAATTCAGACGTGTCTTTGTCACTCTTATAAATAAATAACCTCCACAGTTTCATAGTAAATATTCAACAAAATGGGCTAAAATAGGTCTGTTATGTATAATTTTTGAAATCCCACATTGATATATCGATAATAAAGGACATGTGCAGGATAAATTGGACATATGGTCACCCTGCTCCTGCTCTTTCATGCCCATTCAGTTCCATGAATAACTATCTTAACCTTACATTTTTTTGTGGGATGCTTTCATAGTTTGATGTACTTTTATTCCCCAAAACATGAGAAAAAAAGGAGACATTCGTATATCCAAGATATCCAAGGTTGTTTCAAATTTTTGAGTAAATATTAAATTTTCTTGAAATATAAAACAGTGAAAGAGTAAAAATTGACCATGTTTTCCTCCAAAACTTACTAGTGGCTACAAGTGTTTTTGAGCTGCAAATGCAATACTATTAATAATAATAATAATAATAATAATAATAATAATAATAATAATAATAATGAGGTAGGGTAAGTCCCATAGTCTGTTATGATATGTGTATCATGTCTGTAGGTTACCCTGATCCTGAGGTAGAGGACTAGAACACAGTATGTAACTGCCCACAAAATGCAGATCTTAGGTTGTAAGAATTCAACAGCCCCCGGAAACACCCCTGGTAACACAGGGAGAGCACACAGACGATGTGCCGAGTGTGGTGGAGTGTGGCACTCGGAGGGTCGGAGTGTGAAACGGGCGGAAAACGAGTCACAGGTGTCTGTACTACATCCAGCCAGAACACTGTGAGCGTGCTGCCAAGACTGAAATGCTGAATGCATCACATCAGCATTCGCTGAACATCTTTAAGTAGATTATGAGCTGTTTGCCTGTGTGTTCGGCTGCCGTTTGTTTAGTTGAACAGTTTAGTTACGTTACTTGCTCTCCAGGTGGGATACAACTTAGACAAGGCTGGATTTAGTCCTGGCTCTGGAAAGCAACGTTAAATCCCACTGCGATCTGTTCTGTCATCACAGCCCTTAATAATGTGTCTATAATGATACACTTCTGATTTATCATGTTTCATGTCTTGGTTTTAAACCTTTATGGACCTCAAAATAGTTTGTTCCTGGTATTTCTCAGGACGGGGTTAATGTACTGTCAAGGCAAAGACATGATTTATAGTTTTGAAACCATAAATCTCCAGAAAATCAAGTTGAAGTTATGGTTTCTGTCTAAGCAGCGATGGACTTTAGTCTGCTCACTTTGAGACATCACTGTGCATAACCTGTCATCGTGAGAAGCTCACAATTAGAAATGTAATTCGTAGGCCATCTGCAGTAGATATAATGAGTTTATTATTATTATTATTATTATTATTATTATTATTATTATTATTATTATTATTATTATTATTATTACAGGCTACACACTACCATGAGATTTCTACACTGCTGGTGTTCACACTGTGCGGTGAGGAATTCTCCATCCACTTTCTGCACCAGCACCTTTCTGCTAGAGTGATGTGTCTGCCTACAACTTAGGACTCAAAGGAATGTGTCAATCATGTCATGGACATGATGTGGATTTCATATAAAGTAGTACTTATGTCATATATGAGCTCAGCATAGTTCAGTCCATGTTTTTGTCGGCTGTCAGACAATATAGTAGAGCGATGGCCTCCTGATCTCACAATACAGTATTTTAACCTCTTACGAACACCGTCAGAGTCTTTCCTCCAGGCTCTGTAAAAGATCTGATGTTTACTTTAACCGTCTACCGTCTCTGACATCGACTGGAAGAAGGATTTTCCCAATCCTCCATGCAGAATTCTTTCAGCTCTGTGATATACAGACTGACAGTCTTACGTTCTCCTCAAAGCCCCCTCTGATACAAGATCTCATAGTGGTTTCTATGATGGAGAGATCTCCACACCCTGCTGCCGCAAAGCAGCCCCAAACCATGACACTTCCACCACCATGCTTCACAGCTGCTATGAGGTTCTTGTGCTCAAGTCTCTTTCTGATGGTAGATGCTGCACTTTGACATCAACTGTGGTGAGAGCTACCTGTAGGTCCCGCGATGACATTTCAGAATTGCTGGATCTTCTTTACACATCCTGTGGTTCAGCACTTGGTCTGAACTTGCTAAGACAAACTGAGCTGTCCGTGTTGGCAGCTGTTTTAAATGTTGTAAATGATTGTCCACACAGTGGGACAGCTGATTTCTAATTGTTCTATTTAAATCCCTTCCCATTTCATCTGCTTCTCATCTTCTCATCTTCTTTCTGAAGGCCTCAGAGAACTCTTTGGATCTCACAATGGTGAGATCATTCATTTCAACAATCAAGTGCAAACCAAACTAATGTCTGAGGTTTAAATAAGACCTGCTCCTCCAAAGTCCTCTGTAATGATGATCATTTTAGGTTTTTTGAGTAGTAATAAATGTGGGAGTGTCTACTTTTTGAGAGTACTACTTTTTGTCTCACAAAACTGTAGAAAATGTCAAGATATTTCTTCAGTTTTATGTTTTAGTTTATATCCCCTTCATCCCTCAATATAGTTATAATATTTAATATAATATTCATACATTTGGAAACTGTTCCAGAAAGCTTTCTTCTCACTACTACACTTTGAAGTGGACATATGCCATCCGGTTTGCCACTTTATTAGAAACTCACTTGATTGTAGCTCCACCTTGGTGCTGCACACAGAACCACTCCATCCACTGACATCCAATTCGTGTTGGTCACCTTTAAACCCTTCATCTGTGCTCAGTTTCCGATCACAGGACTGTTCACCTCAGAAGCACAGCTGTGGATAATATACTGATACCAGCCCCACGTCAGCATCACTGCTAGGCTAGAAACAATTCACTTGTGACCCTGTGGTCAGAAACTGGCCAGTGGCGTATGGGATCGTGTGTCAACAGATGAGCTACACTCTGTAATTCTACACCCAGCAGATCTATAAAGTAAACAAAACTCATAATGTGGTCAAAGAGTGGACATACAAGCCGGGGGTTCTTACCAAAGTGGTCAGTGATTGCATACTCACTCAGCTGTACCATCGCAGACACGGATTCTTAACACACAAGGACAGACACACACGAATGCTTCGCCCACACATGGACAACACGTGTTCTGGTTATGTCCGGATGGGGTTGAAGCCATCAAATACTAAGTAGGACGGTCAGTGTGTGAAAGTCATCTCATTGGAGGGCTGACGTAGTGTGCGGCAGCTGGGGCCTCATCTTGCTGATGATGTTTCTGCAGCTTCTACGCCTGGATCAGCTAATGCATCAGCGTAATAACCTTTTAATGTCTGCGTTATGGCTCCCATTTAATATTTGCTCTCAGAACGATGCGCTGGTAGATCAGCAACGACTGTTATGATGATAATGATAATCATGCAGTCCTAAACTGTAAAGCAATACATTACTCTGCTCACCGGTGGTTAAAATTAAGAGCCTTTAGCCATTATGGTTTCAGGAGGGTGGGTGGCGGTTGGGGTGGGGGGGGGTTCAAATAAATAAATAATAAAAGCTCCCCGCAATTCTGCTAATGCAATTTCTCCATTCGAAACATTTGCCATTTAAATTCACTTCATTTTGTTGATACTGCTTTTTTTTTCCTTCCTTGTTGTTCTTTTCTGTTCTTTTTTTTCCCTCCTCCCCCGGTCTTAGCAAGTGGGCTTAAAACATGGTCCATTTGCATGAGTTATGCTAATTTGTTGGGGCAATGAATGCATTAATTTCATTAGCAAATGGCCTCAAAGCAATAATTACCAGAGTAGGTGTGTCACAAGCAATCATGTTAAAATTTGCCAGTTAATTATTAAGATTTTGTTCGGAGGGACCTAGATTTGACATGAGTAGCCAAGGGAGAGAGAAGGAGAGAGAGACAGGCAGAGAGAGAGAGAGAGAGAGAGAGAGAGCGAGAGAGAGAGAGAGAGAGAGTGTGTGTGTGTGTGTGTGTGTGCACACGCGTTGTGGTGGTGATGGTGGTGGTAGGATGGTAAGCTTCGACATTCCAGTTGCCGGTGCAAGGTGCTTGTTGTTGTGTTGAGGGTAGCATGAGGGGGTAGGTGGGTGGGGGTCTTGCATTTTGACAGCGTACATTGTGGACTAATTACCACAAATAGTACTGGGCTTGCTGCTGCTCACTGAATCCAGAGGGGTGTAATTAGAAGAGAAAGCAGGGCAGCGGCTGGTGGAATGGCCTCTGCTCCCATTGATTGGAGCCCAGTGAAGGCGGAAAGGAAGGAAGGCCTCTCCTTGGTTGTCATTGCCTTATGCCCTAACCAGCAGAACGGTCCATAGAACGCATGATAGGTGGTGCTGTTGCAGTTCTCTTCCCTTCTGAACGGGGGAAGTGACCTAAAAATGCTGGCAAATGCATGCTGAGTGGAGGGGAAGTCTCATGCATCATTTTTGTCATGTCAAAAAGCATCTACTTAAATCATTTGGTTTAATTTTATGCACATTAGCTCAATATATACAATTATTTATTTATTATTTATTTTATTTATTATTTTAATAGAGGAAAAAGTGGTTCAGACAGAAGCGTCTGAACCACTAGCGTTTAAACACCTTGTCCACTCACTGTCCACTCCATTTGACACTCCTATCTAGTTGCTTAGATATAGATGTAAAGTCAGAGACAGAAGCTCATCTGCTTCTGCACAGTTCAGCAAAACTGAACTGCTGTACATCCCTGGAACCACTGGACCTTTGAGAACTCACTGGTCACTCCATTAGGTGTAGTTTGATGTGGATGACCAGTTGTCCTTCTCAGCCCATCTTGCAATCCTCACACGGTCATGCAGATTTCTTCTTTATAACATCAGGAGAATTCCACCTCTTCTGTCCAGAGAGGAGCTCAGGTTCTTGTTCAGTCTCTTGTCATTTCAAGACTTGACCGCTTCGACTCCCTTCTAGCTGGCCATTCTATGTGACCACCAGGTCCTTGCAAATGATCCAAAATGTGGTGGCATGGCTCATCTCATCTCGTTCAGCCATGTAATTCCTCTGCTGCTTTTTCTTCACTGGCTTCCTGAAGCACAACATCACATTCAAAACCTTGAAGCTGGCCTACAAAGCCAAAAACGGACCAGCCCTTCCATACTTTATGGGCATTGTCAAAACTCAGTCTATACCTATAGCCCATTGACCATCAAATACAGCTTGTCTTGACCCACTGTGGTGGAGAGAACATCCCATGGGGATCCGAACATCTGAGTCACTCATTGTCTTCAGACCTATTGCTTTCAAGAACATTTAACTCATTAAAGGTTTCAAATTAAATTGAATTTAATCAGTTTTTAGGTCATTGTAATGGGCATTTGTATTTGGCAGCATCTAAGCTTGAGGTATCGCTAACCTCTACAAACTAGCTAAGGATCTTTTCCGAGTGAACAGCAAAGCACTTTTATAAGAGCTTCTGCCAAAGGTCGTAAATCCTCATCGATATTTCTGGTTGGTGTACTGTTCTAAGACCAGCACTGACACGAGGGGTTTAAACACTCAAGCAGCACTGCTGTTACCAGTGTAACACACTATCACACCACCACCATGTCATCGTCACTGCAATGCTGAGAATGACCCACCATCCACATAATAGCGGCTCTGTGATGGTCCTGGGGAGTCCTGACCATTGAAGATCAGGGTGAAATGAGGATAATAAAGTCTGCAGAGAAACAGATGAACTACATTGGGGTAAGGTGCCACTGTAAGGTGTTACCCAACCCGACTCGGTATCGCTGCTGTTTAAAAGCTACTTACTCGAGGGGAATAAAATAGGCATTGAGTCTAACCTGATGCTCGCTTTCCTTTGGAAGTTTCTTCAAAGGGAAATCTAGGCTAATAGTGCACATGGGACGTCATTTAGAAGAGCGATGAGTCGAACTCTACATTTGTGATGAAGTTCCCTTTGTGACTTTGATGCTTAAAGTCACCTACCGCATTTGTATCTAGCACTTCTTCCTCATCCCGGCTGCTCGCTCTTTGAAGAAGAGGTTGGCATTTAGGCTCATTTCTTCTCCCTCGAGCCATAAATCTCCAACTCTTCCTCTTTTAAGGTTGTCTCCTCATGCCTTAATCCACTGACATCAACTCAAACCTTCTCCCACCCCTTCTGTCTCTCAAGTGCCTCCTTATAGGTGAGCCAGCCCCTATCTTCTACAGGCACTTTTGGAAATAAAACTCATTAATCGCGCCTCCATTCCAAATGAAGAGGAGCTTATTTGGTGATGTGGTTGAGCTGAACAGCTGCCGGAGCTTCGATGTTAAACTGAAAATCCCGTCTGTCTGCCCATCACTCTGTACAGTCTGTTTCACCTCCCATGTTCCTCAAACATGCCCTGACAGATAGGAAAGATGACAGCATATGACATATGAAAGAGTTCTCCCTATACTCCCTGCTGTGGACCTGGCCTTGAGGCAGAAGTTCTGCATTGTGCTTTCTCTCTCTTTCTCATTTTCAGCTGCAGAACCCAAATCACTTTTTATTTACCATATACTTTGTCTTCTTACTTGTTCATGTATCTTCATCATTTTTAGAATCACGCAGTTTGTTATGTGGAAATAAATAATATTTAATGATTAGGTGTAATAATGTAAAATTTTTGGACAAATTATTGCATGAATGTGTATTTGATTCTTATGGGTTATAGAATCTTTTACCCTGGTCTTGTTGCTCTACATGATTTCTACATGTGTTTGTCTTTGGAGCTAAAAGCATTACTTTTAAGAGCTCAAAACCAATTTTATAGAACTTTTTTTATAGTTTCACACATAAAAAAATTAAAAATAAAAAAAAAACATTTATAATAGACAGTCAAACATGCCAGATGTTGTTATGTATGTCTTCATGTTAGATATAAATATTGTCAAAATAAATAAAAGTAACATTTACTTTTTTAAAAAACATAAAAACATCTATTTTTTAATGTTTCTTGCTTATTAAGACTCAACAGCACATCTCAGAAATCCAGTTGGAATTTGATCATCCAGATTGATCATCCAGATGTTTTTGCAGATGTTTTTCAGATGAAATGCAAGGATTTATATCCTTGTGTGTGTATGTGTGTGTTATATGTAATGATAAGATTGACAAGGATATTTATACTAGTAAGCCTCATGTTTTAAGAGTTAAAGCAGGGGACACCTGCTCCTGGAGAGCTACCGTCCGGCAGGTTTCAACACTAATGTAAATCTAACACACCCCATTCAGCCAATCAAGAACTTCTGAACGCAGCAACAGGCTACTATCAGTCATCAAAACAGGATCAGATGAACCAGAGTTTTGGCACCTTGAGATGAGAGCATGTGTCACAGGTGAGAAATACAGCAGATGCACACACTAGGGGGCAGTGAGCACACATGCCCGGAGCAGTGAGAAGCCCTATCCACGGTGCCAGGGGAGCAGCTGGGGAGTTAAGCGCCTTTCTCAAGGGGACTTCAATCATGCTCTGCCAGTTCAGGGATTTGAACCGGCAACCTTCCAGTCACAAGGCTGATTCTCCTAACCACCAGACTATTGACCCTGTGCAGCCACCCAGGGACTCATGTACACCCACAATGGTGGGATATTCCAGCACAATAATGCCCTCTGCCAGCAGGTTCAATCTGTACAATATTGGTTCTATGACATGTTCCTGATATACACATGACACTGTGGATTGAAGAACAGCTGTACTGTATGTCTATGTGGCGCCTTGAAGTCCTACTCAGAAGGTTTCACTTTATGACTTCTGAGGTCATAAGTGTGATTTCAGCCAGTAATAACATGAACGTTCTGGGGAAAAATGCTTTATTGTTTACTTTTGTTTCTCTCTCTACAAAGAGATTGGGTTCATTTAAAAAAATGAACTCGGGAGGATGTAGATCAGGGTAGAGTCATGTTTTTACTCTGTTAGAGGCATCATATAACACATGCTCATATCCTGCGATTGCAAGTCAGCCATTAAAATATATATATATATATATATATATATATGTGTGTGTATAAAATTGTGCTGAATAAGTGAAATACAGCCAGTTTACAATCCTAATATCAGCAAATCTTTTTTTATACACTAGATAAATATATTTATATATATTTTACTAGCACTGTAATATCCTTGTGCAGTGCTGATGTTCTTTCAAACACATATGCCTCATAAATGATCAGCCATAACATTAAAACCACTGGTATAATATTATGTCGGTTCCCCTGCTAATAGACCTCTAAAGGTGCCCTGTGGTATCTGGCACCAGGGCGTAAGCAGCAGATCCTTTAAATCCTGTAGGCTGAGAGTTGGGGCCTTCATGGATTGCATCAGTGAGCCTTTGGTGCTCATGACCCTATTTCCAGTTCAAAGGTTGCCCGGGTTGGCATTGTTAGTGTTAATGAGGTCAAGATGATGGATGATCACCACCCCACCTCATCCCCAGCTCCCCAAGTATTGGACGGAGTGCCGGCATCAGTTCCACTGCTTCACAGCTCAATGCTGGGAGGGGCTTCGCACCCTTCCGGACCATGGCTGGCATGGTGCCAATAGGTTCATGTTTACCTGAAGGTCAGGGGGATGACCAACACGATTTGTTCAGCAACAGATGAGCTTATGTCTCTGACTTTACATCTACAAGGTGCCAACACAATACACACTACCACAGAGACCCACCACCCACATAATACCTGTATGCACATCATCTATTTGCAGAGAAACAGATGGATGGTCTGTGATTATGGAACTACAAAGTGCTCATATACGGTAAGAAGAAAACGGACAGTCAGTGTAGAAACAATGTTGTGGTCATAGCTGTCCATGCAGCTGGATTTCATAAACAAAATGAACATAAGGATGGTAGATATATATATTTTTTTAAAGAAAGGTTTAGTTATCCTTGCCAATGAACCGATTGGTTTAGTTAACTCACTCAGGCTTCTGCTCGCAGCCTCACATTGGTATGGCCTGAGTCCAACTTGAATGAGCCACAAGGTCAGTGGCAGAATAACAACTCAGTGAGGCAGCTGGTCTGAATGAATAAGTTCAGATAGTAGCTTTAATTTCCATCAATAGTCCAGCCAGGCTCTGGCTGCTCTTCCAGACTTGGTGTTTGGGTAAAGCTAATTTAACTCCAATTCTTTAACCCCTCTGCCCTCCCCCCCCTCTGCCCCCACTCGCCTTCTCTCCCTCTCTCTTCATCTGGCCGCGGCCCCCCACCCCATGCTCAGCTCATTTGAGTCGGAGCATGGGAAGGTCCTGGGGCAGACTCAATCACACGTAGCTTTAATTGGCTCTCAGGCATTCAAATTGAAACTGATGGAGGATTAATAACAGCCACAACTGGTTTGCCTTACTTGTTTGTAGCCGTGGAAACGGAGGGAGAAATTGGTGGGAGTTGCCAGACTAGGGCACTTTTTAATTGTAGACAGGATGGTGGAGTTTGCAGAGTGCAGGCACACACACAAACACACACACACACACACACACACACACACACACACACACACACACACACACACACACACACAAGACTGCATAGGTCCTCCTTGATTCAGAAGGGTGTGTAATGGGATATGTATGTCTATGTATGAAAATCAGTGTGTGTGTGTGTATGTGTGTATGTGTGTGTGTGTGTGTGCATGTCATGCCCTGTCATCACCCACACACACCCACCACACACACACACACACACATATACACACACACACAAAGAGGCCAGGTGTTCATCAGTGAAGTCTTTCCTCCAGATTTAAGACTCTCTCTCTCTCTCTCTCTCTCTCTCTCTCTCTCTCTCTCTCTCTCTCTCTCTCTCTCTCTTACACACACACACACACACACACACACACACACACACACACACACACACACACAGACAAGAGCCAGGTGTTCAGCATTAGATGCTTCTCCTCAGCTATACACACACTCCGTCTCTCACACACACACACACACACACGCACACACACACACACACACACACACACAAGTTCAGGCATGCCCGTACACCACAATACTGCAAATGTTTTCTGGAGACCTGCAGAGTTTGGTCAGGTTTTATTGCTGTGTGTGTTTTGACAAGTGTGGATGAAAGGACAGTGCAGGCGCAGTGGTGAGAGAGAGACGAGCCTTTACGAGTGAACTGTTCACACTGAATGCTGGTACTGACCTGATGACCTGCAGGCCAGCAGATGGTGGAACTCACAAGAAGCTCAGGCGGCAGCATTCTCCACTGCTATCACATTTTGTTGAACTACATAGTGAAACAAAGTGACATATCTATCTATCTATCTATCTATCTATCTATCTATCTATCTATCTATCTATCTATCTATCTATCTATCTATCTATTATATATATATATATATATATATATATATATATATATATATATATATATCTACCGTCATCATCTGTCTGTCTGTCTGTCTGTCTGTCTGTCTGTCTCTGTTTGTCTCTTACTGTCTGTCTGTGCCAGACTGTCATGAAGTCAATAATATTATTTTCACATATGATAATTCTCCAATGATACGAATGTATAGTTTCCAAGTCATTTCCAAGCATTTCTATTGGTCCATCCAGTCAGAATAATTTATACAGTGTACAGAGCAGCTGTAGGGTTCAGTCCATGGACAAAACTAAACCCAGACAAAAATGGAGATACGTGCTTTTAACTGGACAGCAGTGATATCCATTATACGTTTTTCACGTAAATCTGTTATTAATTGTTTAATGAACTCAAAAGTGGCTGCATTTGAATGTCTTTTCACTGGTAATAAGTGCTGATTTAGTGACAGTTTAATATCAGATTTCAATGCTGATTCAGCAGCTGAAAGTTCACTTAAGTAAGACTGAAAACTGAAGGAAAGGACAGTAGATTTATTTACGAGTGTTTTCATCTCTGATATCAATTTCTAAAGCAGACAACATTTGGTCATTGACTCAAAACTACAGTGACACTGATGGACCTGATCTGGAGTGATTCGTTAAACTGAAAGTTCAATTTCACCTGGTTTTCATTGACCTGATGCAGATTTTTCGTAAACATTCAGTTTATTTCATTCTAACATTCAGTGCATTCAATGCAGCACATTCACCACCTGCAGATGAAGGCTTCGTAGGCCTGGTTGAGAGCTTTCGGCCGTGAGAGTTTTTGATGGGGACGTGAGCTGGTCTAAAGCCTGTATTTGTCTAATGCCTTCATCTTCTCCTGTGTGACACTGCATTCACTGCACTTGGCCCTAACCACACCTGACACATCAGAGGCAGCCACCCGCAGGACGTTTGTGTTTTCTGGTGTGTGTGTGTGTGTGTGCATAGCCAGTCAGTGCCTGTCAACGTGGTGATGTCTGAGCAGACGTGGCCCTCTCAGTTCTCATATGCTGAGGTCAGTGAGCATTAATGCTACCCAGCTACCCAACCAATGCAGAGCCTGATCCTGTCCTAACGAATCAGCCAACTAACTGACCTTATTCATATTAAAGCTGCAATAAAAAACAAAAACAAACAAACAAACAAAAAAACTATAGCATCTATCTATCTATCTATCTATCTATCTATCTATCTATCTATCTATCTATCTATCTATCTATCAATTTGTCTGTCTGTCTGTCTGTCTGTCTGTCTGTCTGCCCCACACTCAAATGCATGTCTGTCTGTCTGTCCGTCTGTCCAGCTTCCCATCCATCCATCCATCCATCCATCCATCCATCTAGTATAATATCATGCTTTCTCACTGTACTGACACACTGCTGGCTTCCACCCAAACCACAGCCTAAATAACTCAAACCAAAAACTCATCACTGTCGTAGAAACAGAAAAGAAAAGGCTTCTGGTGAAATTCAGTCCCACTGCCTGCCCCGAACCATTGCTGTTATTTTGTCTTTCTTTGCATATGGGCTCAGATCAGATTTGTTTTTCTTGTTTGTAAATCTACCCGGAGAGCCTCGGCCTGACAGTGGCTTGGGGTTCACTGTGCCTGCAGGGCCACGCCGCTGAGGTGGTGTTAGGGAGTGGGGGCAGTGACTGGGTCAAGCAGCTTGGGTCTGGTGGCTCTTTTTCAGGCTTGTCAATCAGAGTCATGGCTAATTATGAGCCATGATGTAAACGAAAAGCACGGTTTACATGTCCGTGCTCCGCCCACAAACACATTCCGTCATAGCTACTCTTGAAACCTCATGAGATGTTAATTCAATTAATGTCTGTTTTAAAGACTCCACATGAACTAATACGTCCTGTCTTGGGATTTACCCCAGTGCACCTCCCTGCACCCCCCTCCCTGCCTCCCCCCCAAAACAAACAAACAAACAAAGAAACAAACAAACAAATAAATAAATAAATAAATAAATAAAATAAAGTACTGTATTCATGTTCTTTTTAAATTAACCTACTAATGAGAACGGAGCTAGCGGGCAGGAGGAGTGTGACTCATCACATTAAGGTGCTGGGTTGGGGTGTTGACTGAAGGTGGTTTCTCAATGAGTTTGTTGTTCAAACAGTTCTAATGAATTAGATTTCACAGTCCCACAATGCAAAATGTTGTGATTTCACAATAGATGCTGGTTGCGTTCCGGTCGGCGCATTTTCACCAACAAAAATAGGTTCTGGAACTTGAAAAATCTGGAAACAAAGATTAGTAGGTTTTTCGGCTCGAACTGTTGTGGCCTTGTCTAGTTGTATAGGTGTAAGGAGCAAGGACATACCATTCATCTCGCACGGTGTAACCTTGTACGTCTATGTGGAGAAAAACAATCGCCTGTAACTATATGTGCTACCATCTTCTCACTACCATGTACTGACACTGTGCAGCGCCCTCTGTTGATGACGTATTCTGTGATGTATCGTATGTTCCACTAAAACTGGTGTAAATGCGGGATGGTGTACTAAAAAACACCAAGGTTCTGATAAGCCCAAATGGAACCAGTTCAAAAACCGGTGTTCTTTTGGTGAAAAAGGTCTAAATATGACATTTCTGGATTGTGATGTCATAGTGCTTTGATGTATTGTAACGCCTGTAGCAGACAGAGCCCCAGGTTTTACTAGTTTCAACCAGAATCAATATGTACTTTCAGAAATAGTTTGAAAAGCAAAAGCGTCAGATCATTATACATATAAAACTTTATTCATAAACATGAAGCTGTTCTGAAGAAAAAGTGAGTGCAGGTTGTTTTATGCTTACAAAAAAAAAAAAACGGGACTTGTTTTCTTTACTTTCCTTAAACAGTAGCGAATGACAATCACCTGGAAACTTTCAAACGAAGGCAAGGTGTCCCAAAACTTTTGATGAGCTGTGTAGGATCAGCCATAAAATGACTGATATGACATTCTGTATGAGCGATTAGGAGACGAAGTGTGTCTGAATTCCAGTTTCTGCTTCCCTTCCACACTGCTTTGTCTTCTGAGGGTGTGTTTGATTGGCTGAGTGACATGCACTGCACTGCTGAACGTGTAAATGATCTGAATGAGCAAGGCTCCTTGTTTCATCCCACTCATTGTCCCAGGCTCTATTGTGGGGAAGTGTAGATTGCATTTCGTTACCGTGGTAATATCCTCTTTAATTAAAGTCTAGATTGATTCGTGCACCGAGGCTGTGTGTAATGCTGGCAGATAAAGAGGAAGTTTATATGATAAACTACAGAGAATGCAACTGTTGCCACCAAAACAGCGGACGCCTGGGTGACAAACGGCATTTAAAGTCTTATGAATAATTTCCAATTCCGAGCGATCTGGTCTTAACGTGGCAGTAAATCCGCTTTAAATGCTTTGTTCATTACGTTCTCTCCGGATGGGGTGAGATACTTAAGGAGCATTGAGCCCGGAATGGTAGTGAATGCAGGCGTGCTGTTACCGGCCAGTGTTCCGGCCTGACCTGATGTATGGTGTGGCTCGCATTACTGGGACGGAAATGTCGTCGTCGTCGTCTTGTTAGTATTCTGATGTAAGCCCGAGGCACGGTGTCAGAAGCTCTCAAAATTTACAGCTCAATTTGGAAGCCACAGATACAGCTGAGTATGGCTGTGGGCTGTCTTATAATGAAAATACCAATCCACATTAGCTCCTCTTGCCACGAGCAAAATGTTAATACCAGAGCAAGGGAAAAAAAAAACAACCACAAAAAAAAAAACAACAAAAGAAAAACAAAAAAAGCTGCTAAAGAGACAAAAAGCAAATAAGTGATAATAAGGGCTTATGTTAGCTACTTTCTCAGCATTGGTGACTTTTCGAATAGAGGACATCTCAGGCTCACTGGACACTGAGCAGTTTACGGCACCGTGTCTGGTGGAACAGTAATGAATGGCCACAGGATTTAAGTTACAGGCTTGAGGAATATCTAAAGGCCTGCACTTGAACAGTGTCATATCAAATTACAATTGGAAACCTATTACGGGTGTAGAAGGCTGATCTGCAACATTTAGGTCATATTCCATGGAAACAAGGGCATAGATGCCTGGCTAGTAACTATTAACTTAGGGCAGTTTTTGGACAATGCTCTGCTTCCATTTTGGTGCCTCTCCCCTTTGCCCTCTGGCTCCAAGTAAATTAAAGGCTTTCTGTTCTACTTCAATTTTCCACTGGGTCTCCAATGTCACGCTTATTTCAGAAGGATATTGCCACCAACTCTTACAAATAATGAAGGGAAATGAATGCATTACTGTCTGGGTGTAGTGGAAACACATTTATCCTCAAACTCCATGTGAATCGTCCCTCTAAAATGATCTCCGTTTGAATACCGCAAACAGATTTGCATAAGCTTTGAATTGGGAAGTCCTGCTCAGACTCATAGGATTGTCACCCGCCCCTCCCCTCCAGACCCCTTCGCTCTGGTTTGTTTGTGTGGGTACGTGCATGCAAAAAGCAGTGTCAGTGATTATGTCTATGATTAAGTCATAGTTTTGTATGGGTAGTGTTTCATGGCCTTAAGGCAGACTCTCTGAGCGGAGAGGAAACTCTGAGCGGAGCTGAAGGACGCCGTTCTCACAGTCGTGAGGGATTCGGGTGGCTAGCGTGCAAACGGAGAACCGTCGAGAGATTTGTTCTACACATAAAGAAGTTACCTAGATTACCCCATTGCTCACACGCTTCTGTAGTTTATGCAGCACCAAAAAGCCTGACATTGTAACAATAGAACCACACGTGTGTGTGTGTGTGTGTGTGTGTGGCTTTGGTGCAACATTAAAGAAGAACATCACTTTGGACCTCAAACATATATTGGCTGATTGCCAAATCACTTTAAATAACATGCAAAAGCCATCTAGTCTCCAAATGTGTGTAATGTGGGGTGGATGTCGGTGCAGATGTGTAATGTAGTGTATATGAGAGGCACATATTGATAGATAATGATTTACTCAGTCACAGAGGACGTGCAGCCGTGGACTGGTCTATAGAACGGTCCCCTGTGTCCTCCGTGAGATTTTAATTTTTTTTTTTTTCAATTAGATACCCATTTTATGTTGTAACGGTCCATTTACTGTGGTTTATGCCAGATGAGTTTGGGCAAGGGGTAATTACAAGGATTATTTACTTCTGTTAATTGAGGTCCCATATTTGCATGGGTGGTAAAGGTTAATGTCCTTTTGATATATATTTTCTTTCCTCCTCCATGTGCTGATTTAGAGAGGATAAGAGGCTCTGCTGCATGGCACTGAAGTATCTGGAGGGAGGCAGGATTATATCGGCGCTTGCAGCAACTTGTATTTCTGACCCATGTCAAAAGATATATGCTCCTCTGGCATTTTTAATGGTTTGGAATTTTTGAGTCAAGGTTCGTTTTTAAGCTCGGCTGATGCCACGACTCCCTCCTTAGCCCCAGGTTGGTGAACTCCACCACTCTTTTTAAATGGCTCGGGTTCTTTAACAAGGTCCTAATCCTTCTCATTCTCCATGCCTCTTAAGCACATGTAAATCACGGCGCGAGGTTTATAGTGACTTGAAATGTAGATTTGAAGTGACATTTGAGTAATTCCTTCTTTTCTTTTCTCCTCCCTCTAAACGGGTTTTGTGTCCGGCACTCGTAGCGGTGACGTTTAAAAAGTCCATCCAAAAGCAATTTTAAATCAGGGAGAATGGTAACCTTCAGGTTAATAAAATGGTAATTTGCTAATCTACTGTTTGATTTAATTGGCTTCCACAGACCTCCTTAAAACGTGTTTGCCTTCCGTAAAAATTTACATGCGCGGCATTAAAAAGAAATCTGAATCTCCAGCTGTCGAGATAATGGATTAGAACATTTTCATCGTGAAAATCTTCTGACGGTATCGCCCGGCTCTTTCCTACCATAATTATCCTTTAAAGTAATGAATCACCTAAATATTTGAAATATTTCACTAATGTAACTGGGAGCTTAGACGCTTTCTGCGGAGATTATGTGCTTTTTAAAGGACTGAAAGGTGTTGTTTAATGTCAGGCAAAAGAGCAAGGCTGAATCTGACTCTACCTCTATTATAGCTTAGTTGGCTCTTTGACCTTTCCTTTCATCAATTGCCCCCATATTTTCATTCTAGTGTCTCGGAGTACATGTTGATTCACAGTGACAGCTTCATTAGCTGTTTTTGATGCATCCTGCCAAGTTGAATGGGGCTGTATTGGAATATCAACGTAAGGCATCAGGCAGCGGTTTTAAATGCACATTCAATCCAACACATGTGGCCTTGAGCTGTTGGCTCGCCTCATTTCCAACTGATTCCGTGCCAATGACTTATCACAAAAGACCTGGCTGAAGATGTCCATTAGCAAAATGCAAACAACCCACTATCTCTTCCTACTTTATGAGATATTTATGAGATTATATACTGTATTTCTCTGCTGCCTGCAAATGACAGCATACATGTTCATTTCTGACTTTACTGGGGGTTTTTTTTCTTCTTCTTCAGCTTATGGGGACAAATCCGTTGGCTTCTGGCATAATCAACTGTTTCAAAATTTTGCCAAATTAGTTTGTACATTTGAATTTACAGAAGCTGCAAAGTGTTCTTTGAGCTATAGAAGAACATCTGGATCCATAAAGAGCCACGTGAATGTGGAAAACCCTTTAAATGGGTCAGGAACCTTTAGGAACTGATGATATCAGTAAAGCCTGAAGTTCTTGGATCTAAAATTAATGGATAAAAGATAAGGAATCCTGCTTTCACTACATTTAGAGTTGAGCTTCAAATAAGGGTTGATGTTAGGTTAAAGTGTAGGATAAGGTTAGGTTTCGGTGTAGAGGAAGGTTAGGTTAAGATGCAGGCACTGGTTAGGGTTAGGTGTAGATTAGGGTGTAGGTTAAAGTTTAGGTTAAGGTTACATTGAGGTTAGTTTAAAATTAGGTTTAGGTGTAGATTAAAGTGAAGGTTAAGGTTCTGTTTAGGTGTAGATTAAGCTGTAGGCTAAGATTAGGTTAACCTGCACCTTTATCTACATATAAACCAAACCACAACACACACCTTAATATAACCTAAAGATAAACATAACATACACCTTAATTTACACTTTAATCCACATCTAAACCTAACCTAAATTGCAGTAGAGTATGTTTTATTTTTATTTTTATTTATTTATTTTTATTATTGTAGTTGTTACATGGTTACAGTAATGTTGAATTGTCTTGTTTGACTCTGAACAAAGCAATGAATTCTTTTACTGACCAAGGTGGACATTCTTGCTGTGACATCAGGCTGCATCCAAGCCTTTCCAGAAGAGTGAAATCTATAACTGCTTATTAATGTCTTTATACACCATATTAATATCCTTCTATTAGAACCATAACACCCACATTAATACATTTGATTCTGCATTAAAAACAACAGTAAGTTTACAATAAAAACAAAAATAAACCAAGGTCTTCAAAAGAGACTGTGGCCCAAAGCTAGTCTGGACTTTGGGAGGACTCCGGAAGAAGCTAGAAAAGATAAGCTGAGCGATTGATGGACACAGACCTGTTATGGGATATGATGCTTTTCAGAATGGGTACTGTTATAGGTCCCACTGACACCGTCCTCTTTCTGTCCTCTTCTGGGAGACCTGCTCCTTCTCCCTGTAGGGCCAAAGTAGGCCTGTCTTCAATTAAGGGATTACTGTATGTCAACATGCAACTTCCCTTTACTGTGTGTGTTGTTGAAAACGAGACGTGTCTCTATCCATTATGGCTTGGGTTTCATGTAATTTGGCCCAAAAGGACAGTACAGGGTAGTCCTTGAGTGACATCAGTTTAGTATGGATGGAGCACAATCAGCTTGAATTGACAGCTGAATGTCAGCCCACCTTAACACTAACAGAGTCGAGCTGTGGCCAACATTTAAACCTGTAGGCTGAGACCCTCATATGGAGGAGAGTGTCTAAAGGGGAGTGAAGAGTGTGTGTGTGTGTGTGTGTGTGTGTGTGTGTGTGTGTGTGTGTGTGTGAGAGAGAGAGAGAGAGAGAGAGAGAGAGAGAGAATATGGCTGTTAGCCTCAGGACTTTGGTTAATGGGCCACCCAATTCACAGCAGGTCCTGCGGGCAACTCCACCATATTGGACCCTCATCGTTAACTCTTGAGCCATGCTCTTGTTTAAGCTGAGATTTCGCAGCTCCCACCACGTAAACTCACTAATGATCATTCTCACCCTGGACAGCAATTTTGTTGTTCTAAAATTAAATCTATAGATCTCCACGCTCACTTTATTAGAACCCACTCAAGCTTGTACTTCCACTCTATGGCTACTCTATGAGCTCCATCTCCCATATAGGTCCACTCTGTAGGGGCTCAATTGTAGACTGTATCCAATCTGTTGATGTGTGCTGCACAGTGTTTCAGCTGTCCTCTACCCTGCCTGCCAGTGGTCAGATTCTGACCATAGATCATGCTACTGTAGCCCAGGTTGTAGCCCATCCGCATCCATGTGTACATGCTCAACCTGCATGCAGACTCTGACTGATCAATGAGAGGGGCGGGGCTGAAGACATCGCTGACCCAAAAAATCAAAACACAGTCAAATTCATGCAAATATTTAAATTCTTTTCATTATTTCATCTCAAATGAAGTCCATTTCAGTAGCCTAGGCATGTGTGACTGTCTCCTTTAAATACGTTTCTTATTTTTTATGATGACAAACTGTAAAACACGTCCCACAAAGTTAGCTTAGGGATCTAAAGGTTGACCCCTCATAACTAGGCATCGACGGGCCATTCACAACATATGGTCATCTTCACATTACCCTGACCATGTGCTGAGAAAGCCTGGACTACCACACAAACCCATCCAGTCAAGAATGCCTGTATGGAACGTAACTGACCATCGATGGGCTCAGATGAAGATGAGATTAATAACATGAGTTCTGCGTCAACAGATGGACTACAGCCTCTAACTTTACACCAGAAAAGTGGAGCTATGAGGTAGTTTTGCAGTACATTCAGTGTTGAAGACACCGTTTCATGAATCTAAAACAGAAAAACACAAAGCGCTTTACTTTTAATGGTAATCTAGTTCAGCACTCATCTGTCTTCTTTTTGCTGTTCCTGACAGTTCTGATCGGTACGCTAATCGCCCAGTCATTCCACCCAGCTTTCTGGGGGTCACTGCGTGGCATTCGGAATACCTTTACTCTATGCACCACACCAAGGGCACTCCATAAACATCCATTACACCCTTTGCTTAATGCATTCTTTTGTGACTGATGTCCTTTTAAATGCTTCTCATAATCTCCTTTCACTTTCCGTATTGATATCTAGCTCTGGGCGTGTTATCTCTGCATATAAACACGGGTAATGGCAATCTGTGCGTTTAGGGGAGCGAGGGGGAGTGGGGCAGCAGACACTCATGGCTCCATTTGCATGAGAATGTGACAGCAGGCCTGCACCGGATCGCCCTGTCTGCTGCTTTCGCTTTCAAGGTCGACGGTGATGGTCCTGTTTAGGGCTTCGTGTTGCATTTGGGGTTGTTTCTTGTTAGTGCTCTTACCTGACGAAGACAGGCGTACTGAACGAAGGACTTGTGGTTACTTATGAATGGCAAGACAGATTGTGCGGTCAGACATCGGGATCGGCATAAGCTACGTGTATGTGATTGAAGCTTCTTAAGCTTGGTTCGATTACTGAAGTCCACTTTTTCATTTGGTTGTGTTTTACAACTCTGGGTTGTTTGGTCTGATTCGGGTTTGTATACAGTTTTTGATTGGATGTACGGTTTCCATGTAGCAGATTGTGTCTCATGTCACACTGTTGAGCACCACAACTATTGGACATTCTAGCAACTACCTGAGAGACCATAGCAACTGCATAACAACCACTGAATAACACCCAAGATGTCATTTGGCAGCACCTTAGTAAATATTTAGAAATGCCATATTAGTCACCTAACAACCGCTTAGCAACACCTTAATAACCACATAGCAGCATGAGTATGAGTACTGTTCCCATTTGTTAAAATGAGGTTACGGTACCAGGGCAGTCTGAGTAAGTCATTTCCACAGTGCACATTCATATGACGACATTGCTTGGACTACCAAGCAGAATGCCCGTACGGACCGAAACTGACCCCTGACGGGCGCTGATGAAGATGAGATTACTAACGTGAGTTGTGCATCAACAGATCGACTACGGCCTCTAACTATATACCAGCAAAGTGGAGCCAGGAGGTAGGTTTCCCGTAAATTCAATGTATAAGACATTGCTTTGTGAGTCTAGTTCAGCACTCATCTGTCTTCTTTTTGCTGTTCCTGACAGAGAATGATACACAGTGCTCCAGATGTTAAACAAGAACGTAATTCTTTGGAACCTTGAATTCAGATGATGTCAGAGAACAGTGCTTGGCCCCCTACATTTCACTGAAAAGGACATGAACCAGTCGTCCCCAGTCGCGGACACAAACGAGGAGTCAAGTCTGCCACCTCTACAGCAACAACACTGACTAAAGATGCACTGTTTACTGCACCCCATGCCTCTCCCCCCACACCCCCTTCCCCTGCCTCCCTGTTTAGCCCTGCGCGTCTTCTCGTTAGGGTTGCATAAAGATTAGGGAAACGAGCGCGTCATAACTCAGTTCCTCGCCTGCAGGGCAGCAGCAGCCTGCACTAGAGCAGGGTAATCTCCTATCAGTGTGGCATTCTCATTTGGCTTAAGAGATAGGGTGCTTTTATAAGCAGCACCTCCGGATACAGCCTAGATTTACATACTCAACATGATAAACTCATTCTGGCACCTGTGTAATTTGCTAATGACACATAATTTTAGCATGAACTGACTGCAAAACAGAGAATGAGAGAGAGGGAGAGAGGACGAGAGAGAGAATTCCACTGCACGAGAAGAAAGCCTCCACCGGCATGTCGGCGCTTCAGACAGGCACTGGCGTGGTCTTACTGGCTGGTTTTAACAGTCACTTTCTTTAATGAGGTGTGCTCACGTTTGGGTTTATTTGCAAAGATCACGGAAGTGCCTGGAGATGGGTAGATTTAATTAAGGGAAGTTGATGAAAGCACCTCACCATCTCGTGAGTGTTTCCTCTGATAACACGGCAAACATCCTGCCAAGGAGAGGCCTAGCTGGGGAAAAGCTGCACCCGTCAGTGAGACGCACAGAAAGAGCATTCATTTAACCACTGCAGCTTTTTTTTGCATCTCTAAAATCACTGGTATTTAATTCATTCTCAGTCGTTTCTGTGTAATCTGGCCACCAGATGCTTTGAAGATATCTCTTTCAACAGTATGCATGGAAATAACGCACACTCATTGGCCACTTCTTTGGAATCCCCAATCTCACAGCCCTACTTTGCTGGTGTGCAGTAAGAGAGCACACAATCTGTTGTACAGATTTAAGTAATGGTCACTTTCTGACCACAGAAATGCTCCTGGCTGGATACTTTTGGGTAGTGGACCCACTCTTACCCTGGCAGTGATACTGGTGTGTGCAACACCACTCTGCCTGATACACCCATACAAATCCCACAGACACTGATAAGCTATAACATTGTGAGCACGTCCTTGTTTCTATCCATTCTATTCATTCACTGTCCATTTTATCAGCTCCGTTGACCATTCTGGAGCACTTTGTAGTTCTAGAATTACAGACTGTTTATCAGCATACTTTGATAGCCTCCTTTAACCCTGATCTTCAACGGTCAGGACCCCACAGGACCATGCTGTGTTGCGCTGGAACAAGTAGATCAGACCCCTCAGTTTAGACCCCTCAGTGTCACAGATGCACTGAGTTAATGACCCAAACAGATGTGATTCTGTGTCTGAGTTTACATCTACAAGGTGGACCATCTAGGTAGGAGTGTCTATTAGAGTGGACAGTGAGCGGACTCCATGCAGAGCAAAACCTCCTGAGATACCACCATGTCAGTGTCACCGCAAGCTGAGGATCACCCAACACCCACATAATACCTGCTCTGTGTGTAATTACAGAACTTCAAAATGCTACTGTATGGTCAGATGAGCTGATAAAAATGGACAGGGACTGTTGAAACAAGGAGGTGGTCATAATGTTATGGTTGATCCATGTATACTAGCATTCCAGTGTCACTGCTGTGCTCAGAATCACCCAAATGATATCTGGTCAGCAGCGGTTCTGTGCTTAGAACCTGATTAATAATGAATAGCAGCTGATTAACTATGCAGGAACAGAGGAGCTACAGTTCATTATTTTATACTTATACTGTGGACCTATAAGGTGGAGCTCATAAAACGGTCTGAGATGTGGAAGCTCAGCGGTTTAATAAAGTGCACAAAGAGTGAACACTCAGCAAGCACTTTATTAGGAACTGCTACTGGGTAGAGCATTCCTTTGCTCTCAAAACAACTTCAGTTCCTCAGCGCATGACTTCTTCTATTCCTGTTGGCTTGAGTTCTATAATTTGGTGGCATGGTGGAGACCTTCCTTGAGATTCATGTCCATGTTGAGATGATCACGCAATTCCTGCATAGTTTTAGGTTTGAGCTCCATGCTGCAAACCTCCTGTCCTACCACATCTCAAACTGGGAAACTGGGAAAGCTACTGAAGAATACTAAACTCATTGTCACGATCTCCTTGTCGTGATAATGATATGGTGCATTATCATGCTGAAACTGACCATTAGAAAATGGGTAAACTTTGGCATGAAGGGGTGGGTATTCACATGCCCAGATTGTGCCAAGAAAACATTCCCAGCCTGTACTGATGACACAAGGCAGGTTGGATCCACAAATTCTGTGTGCCTCAGCAGAAACTGAGATTTGTCAAATCAAGCTATGGATTTCCAGTAATACACTCTCCTGTGCTGGTGAGCCTGTGCCCATGGCAGCCTCAGCTTTCTGTTCTTGGCAGAAACCCAATGTGCTCTTCTACTGTTGTAGACCATCCATCTCAAAGTTAGATGTGCTCTCCATTCTGAGATACTTTGTGGCTGACCTCAAATGTACAGAGTGGTCACCTGAGTTACTATAGCCTTTCTGTCGGCTCCAACCAGTCTGACCATTCTCTGCTGACATGTTGAGTGTGGCATAACAGATACCACCAGTGTGCCCCGCACCATGTGGGAAGTTCTGGATAATAGTCTCAGCTAAATGCCGTAGATGAATATGTGTCATACGTTTTGTGTGCTCGGCATTAATTTTTGTTTCCTATGTTCATGTTGCTTCTAAATCCTCAAAACCCTGTAGTATGACCACCTCTCTTCATCTGCTCGGCGTGCATCCGCATGACTTTGCAGTAAAATCACAGCTTCGTAGATAAAAATAGATTTTTTTTTAGACAGCCACAGTATTCATTTACAAATTTCCTTCATTTGCATAATTCGTTTACGATATTTCTTTACAATTGGATACTATGATCACGTGTACCTTTCACCGTGAAATACAATGTGTTTGATCTGGACAATCGACCTTTAGATCACTGTCAATCACTTGCCACATAGCTATGGTCATGCTCGAGGCGTTGCATCGGTTACGGAGAAAAGCTGTTGTGTTAACAGGCCTCTCTCACTGGATGAGTCGTCACTCTGTTGCCTCAGCTCTAATTATGCCGGCCTATGATTGTTAGTGCCGGCTGTATGAGAGAGAGTCAAGCTCCCTCTCATTATGCATTCTTATCTCCTTTCAGTTGAACATTTGCCAGATGGCACCTCCATATCAAAAGATAATAATGATGTAGTAAGGAAATTAAGGTGTTATTAAAGCCCATTTTAAACGGAGGGAAAATGGGTGAAATCAAAATGCATGGGGGCATTCGTTGATCCCTGATGATCCCATCTGTGTGTGTGTGTGTGTGTGTGTGTGTGTGTGTGTGTGTGTGTGCTTATGAGTGAATCCCTTGGTTTTAGATAGGGAAATTAAGCAGAGTTTCCGATGTGCTAACCCAAGCTTGTGCCGCTTATAGAGGCTAAGCTTAGTGGGTGTAGTCCAGCTCCAGTGATGGAGAGCAGCTTTGTTTTTATTTTCAGCAGGTGGCTCATGCCTCATAATCAATATCCATCTAGCAGCCTTTGGCAAATCCCGTTTCTGAATGGCTGACATGCCAGCAGGCTTTTTAGGCCCCTTTTTAGATGCCACTATTTAGACTGACCAAACTGTTGCATTAGTGTGCTTTGACTTTGATTTCAGATCAATATATCGCCACTATGGGGAGTGCAATTGCTTCAGTCTAGTCGATTTTAGGTCATGGGTTGAAAATTGCTTTATGGAATGAAAAGCAACCATTATTTGTCTGTAAAAGATGTCGCAATCGCCGGACTGCAGTTTAGCTGCTTTATTTGAACGAATCAAAATGGAATTGATCCCAGTTCTCAATTGGTTATGTCTGGACTGCCTTTGTGTCCGCAAGCCTGTCTGGAGGAATGTGTTCACAACGTTTCTTCCCGTATCAGAATAAGTTAGTGTTTTTGTACAGCAATTCAAAAGCCCAGTCAACACACCATTCAGGAGGCCTGTGTGGCTGTGCTCTAAAGCAGTTATCCAGCTCTGAAATGGACTCTACTTTCATACCCACAGAACATCCGGAAAGTCTTCACAGCGCTTCGCTTTTCGCACAGTTTCTTATGTTACAGCTTCATTTCAAAATGGATTCAATTCATTTTTCCCTCAAAATTCTACACACAATACACCACAATGACAAAGCGAGAAAAGTTTGTTTGAAATTTCAGCACATTGAGCTCCTTTTGTCCCGAGCAGCGTACCTGATTTAGACCATGTGGTGGAGCCGGAGGTTGATTTGCCCATTTCTTCTTGCCCTAATTGCAGGCCAGCTTTAGCCACATAAGGAGGACTCTCAAAACAACTTCCATAAACTTCTATAAGCTTCTATAAACCTTGTTCTACAGGTCCAAAGTCCTCAAACCATCATCTAAATGCTTGAAATTTTCACACAACTGGGTGTTAGAACGGGACATTAACCCCAAACACACACACAAGGTGGCTGATTGATTGATTGATTGATTGATTGATTGATTGATTGATTGATTGATGCAAAAAGGACAATCTGGACAAAATGCAACTTGGATTGGGATATTAAAACATCTATTAGGTTGTCAAAATTAGTTGCACCCAAAAGGAAGTGTGGAATCGCAGTGCTTTGGGAAACAATAGCTTACCATGATAAATGAAATTCATAGATATTGATGATGAAAAATGATATTTATTGATCTCTGCATGAAGTTGTAGAGGTTCCTAATGGTGTCCTGTGATAATCCATCCCATGCTTGAATATTCTCATGCAGTTCCTGCAGATTTTGTGGTAGGGGTGGAGTAGATAGGTCTGGCAGTTCGACTCTTAGAGTAGCGCACACACATTTGTTGGTCGTTTCCACCAATACAAAAGCAGGACTCATCCCTGAAGATGACCCGCTGCCATACTGCGTGACTTGACTGCAGTCCTTGGTGACGATGATGTGGTTTTAAGTCCTGCGCACGTAGTCATGCATTGTGCAGCCATGGGCAAGTGGCGTTAGCACTAACAAGATGACTCACGGAGAGCCTCACTTCTCACTGATAGTGGCTCAATAGTGGCTGTTGCTTCAGACAATCCATCAGTTCTCCAACTTCGTGGTTCATGGTTAGTCCAGAGCATCGTGTTATTCAAACAAATGCCTGTGTCAGCAATGGGTGCACTGTGAGTGAGCTGAACTCACTCATTAAAAAGAGTGTCTGGACACATTTGCACACAGAGTGTGAGTTTGGGACAGTTAGCCAAGACAAATTCCTTGTGAATTCATCAATACAGCAATGCTGATCATGATCTCGACTGGTAATTCTGCACCGTTTTCACTCCATTCTCGATCTTCGCATAGATCGGAGACTTCCAAAGGCCTCTGTGTTGGCAGTGGAAAGTTTCAAACCTCACACCAACAAAGGGGAGAAGAAAACATTAATGCAAAAGACTTGGAATGCATCCCTTTGACATGTCATATTATTACTGTCAGTGAGCTCCGGTCTCAGATTTCTGAAGCCTTCCGAGTGGCCTGCAGCTTTGTGCTCTAACAGGGTCTGCAAATGGACATGATTGGCAGGCTGTACTCAAAAAAACATTCAGCGCTCAAAAATGTGCCTCCATAAACTTAACTGACTGTGAATAACGGGGTATTTTGTTACAGTTCAATCTGCATCTACTGTTCCGTCATAGCTGCAGTTGGGTGGAAGTGGAAGGAGGGAAAAGAGGTATTTAAAAATGCAAGCTGATTAAAAAAAAAAGAGAGAAAGCATTCAAATCTAACCAAACTAATCAGAGTTATTTGAATAGCGGCTGATTGAAATGCAGCCTTTACTTGTCTTTAAGTAACACAGTGAATTAGCTGGGCCTGTGGCCCTGAGCGCTCTCCCAGTGTTTATTTAAATGAAGCAGGCCAGGCTTGTCAGAAGTAGATTAGGCTCTGTTGTCCAATAACATGTTCACTGCTTAAAAAAACTGCTCAACAGCGTGTTTCTGCTCGAGACGTTGACCCTGGAGGGCCGTGCAAGGAGGTTAATGTAGGCTTGTGTGTGCACGTGTTAAGCTAGTGAATTAGACCTGGAATGTAAAGGTATTCAAGTCCTAAACTAGTTTTTTTTTAATAATCTACCCACTTATTATGTGGTAAATTGGTTTCTATATTTGTTTTTATAGTTTATACACACATGCACACACTGACCATAACATTTTGACCACCTTCTTCTGACACTCACTGTCCCATTTTATCAGCTCGTCTTTCCACATAGAACCAATTTGTAGTTCTATAACTGCAGACTGTGGTCCACATTGTGAGTCTCCTTTCACTCTGTGATGACTGGGGACGCCACAGGACCCCCACACCAGGTATTATTAACACGGCACACGGCGTCCTGTGAGCACCGATAAAGGACTAGAGGATGACCAAAACAAACAAAGAAGCAGGAACAGATGAGCAGTCAATGCTGTGTCTGATTCTCTCGAACCAGTGCAACACACACGAACGCACCACCAGCATGTCAGAGTCACTGCGGTGCTGAGAATGACCCACCACCCACATAACAGCTGCTCTGTGGTGGTCCTGTGGGGTCCTGAGCATTGAAGATCAGGGTGAAAGGAGGAGAATGAAGTCTGCAGAGAAACGGACGAACTGCAGTCTGGAATTATAGAACCACAACGTGCTCCTGTGTGGTCAGAGGAGCAGATAGAAGGGGCAGTGAGTGCAGAAACAATGAGGTAGTTGTAATATTATGGCTGATCGATGTATGTCCCTGCTCTGTCTTGTACTTCAAAAAGAACCCGATGTGAGGAACGTTTCTTCCACTGTTCCTTAATAAACTCTGCTATTAAAAATTAATAAAGGAAGCGACAACAGCACACGTCTTCCAGTAATAGTAAATACGGGGGTAAAAGGAATAACAATGATCACAGATCATCAATATCCTACTGACTTAATTTATACCAGTAGTATCTCAGTTCTGCTGTTTTAGCAATGAATAAAATGAATTTAAAATGCCTTTAAATGCAGCTCTAATCTAATGTCTTGGTGTTTGAGAGTGGTTTTATTGATTTCAGCTTAAGGCGGCAGGCATTTAAAGTCCTTCATTTTCCACTTTTCCTCATACTCTCTATTTCCGCAAACTGTAATATGTTGTCTCCTCCATGGAGAAGGTAAGGAATTTAATTTAGGATCAAAGCACAGTTTATCTGCAAGTCTTTTCTCCGACTTAGAATCTGCCATGGAATTCTTTTTTCCGGACTCACAGTGAAGCCATTTAAATAATTTGAATCTGTAAAGCAGTTTGTATCTGTCATCAGATTTGGGTGTGGGCTTTTTTTAAGCTAAGCTGTGTTGCTGAGAAAATGGGAATATGATGAGACTTTTTACACACGCGCACACACACACACACACACACACACACACACACACACACACACACACACACATTTGAAGTTCACTTATGCAACATATTGTGTCCAAAATCTAGAGAAAAAAAAAGAAAAAGACATGCGAAAGCATTCGTCACTGGGAAAGGAAACGCGGTGATGGATTTATTTGTCCGGGGTGAATGCTGAAATTTGAAAATGTGGTGAATTTGATTGTTTAATATTCACGCTTGTTATCTTTCCCCTCACCTGGGTTGTATTTTAAATAGGCAGATAATGTCGGTGATTTATTTTCAGTGTGAACGCCTTTAAGGATATCAGAGGTTTGGAGGAGAGATAAATATGGCCCCTGCAATTGGTACAAGCCGGCCACAAATGGACCTGTCTGAATCTCAAATGTGCAATGATTAATCTGTTTGGCTAAAGAGATGTAGATGTGGAGAGAGAGAGAGAGAGAGAGAGAGAGAGAGAGGGAGAGAGAGAGAGGTTACCTGCGTATTCTCTCTGGCCTGTGTGGTGTGATTGTGAATGGCTTGGATGAGGTGAACTGAAATGTCAAATGAAGAAATGGAAAATGCAGCGGGGTGGCGGATACATCTCACTCTTTCCATCCCTCCAAAGCATCCATGTCTAACACACTCATACACACAAACACACATCGGGTTGGCATGCATTTCCCTTCAGATTAACCCCTTAAACTCCAGGTTTAATATTCAGTTAATTATCTTAAGGCCTGTTACGGGAGGTACGGGAGTGAAACCTGACAGTAAATGCAGCGAATGTATCCAATGACGTTCCAGCCATTTTCCACCAGAATTAATTTTTGATTTACTGTTAAAGTTACTGAGCTAACAAATTGAGTTAATATTGGGATAAAGACCCTGCCTTAGTGGAGGATCTACACTGTTACACTCCCTATAAATCAACCATTAAAACCATTTTGTTGAATGGCGTTGTAGAGCTTCCTAATGGTGTCCAGTGATAATGCATCCCATGCATCCCACCCATGCAGATTTGGTGGTAGGGGTGGAGGGTTGCTAGTGCATCCAGTAGCAACGTGACTGGCCATGGCATAGTATCTGTGTCTTCAAGACGAGCTCTTGAGATGGCAGCAGTATGTGGATGAGTGCTGTCCTGATGGAAAAGTGCACCAAAGTTTGTGGACCTCTGGTTGCAGGAGCTCATTGACATGATGTTGGGCTATCAAAGTGTCTGTAATGAAGAACGAAGGTGATCTGGCTCACATCATGATACAAGGGCTGCTGGACGTGCCATGCATGACAAACCTGCTGCCATTCTGAGGGACTCCATGACAGTCTGGCACAGCACCATTGCAGTCATGGTTAGAGCACAAGGTTATTGATGACAGGGTTGTAAGTTCATTACCTGGACTCACCAACCTGCCAACGTTGTACCCCTGAGCGAGGCCCTTAACCACACTTTAACACTCCTAGACGCTTCTATACCTTAAGAATAACAAGAACTTCAACTTCAAACCACTGTTCAGTGCCTGCCCTTGCATGACACCCATAGCTCAAACTAAAAATATTAGGCTATTTTCTCGACCACGATAGTTTTTACTCCCACAAATATTCATATTAACTCTTAGAACTTGAAATCTGCATTTTGCAGGCAGTTACATACCATTTTCTATGTGTTATACTCAAGATTAGAGTAACCTACAGACATCATAAATAGAAGGCTTACCATATATAAACTCATCATTGTGAGATGAATTATCAGGGGGGATATCATGCATTTTGAAAAACCTATGATTACAAATAACTCAATAACTCAAAAAAGTTAATTTTTGATCAAAACATGGTTATATTTCTATAAATATTTAAATTCTATTCATTTTTACATCTCAAATGAAGTCAAATTTGAGTAGCATATGATTTCTTAAAAATAACAATATCTGGCAAACTGTCTCCAAGCAGAAATGTACTTTGAGATACAGGAGGGTCTATTATTAGTCATCATACATCTTCATGTCACGCACAGATTGCACAGATTTTAATTGAGTAAATTCAGTAAAGCTCAGTTCAGGGTTTAAATGGGGAAGAAGTGCGTTCCTCTCCACACTTGCAGCAAAAGAGAACAACAGCTCTTTAGCATTAACTTTGACAGATGCACCTCTGGCCAGGGTCAGCGGCCTGCTCTCCTTGCACCATATTCCCTCACACAATTAGTTCTTATCAAATAGCAGCTTTAATTGATTTAATTATCCTCTCCTCCCAGTGAGGACATCTGTTGTTTCGTGAGATAGATGTGCTTTTTTCTCTCAGGCAGCAACTCATGCAGTGTGCGCACTATTCAACACACTGCATTAGGAACCATGTTTGCTTTGTTTTTTTAATGCTTTTCAATGATTGTATTAATGTTTGATTAATCCTGCATGTAGAGAGCTCTTTTAATTAGAACACGTAGCTTGAAAATGTACAAAGACTGACGCTGAACCATCACAGCTGAAAGAATTCGAGATGGAGGAGTGGGAACATGTTTCTTAGAGCTGATATACAGTTATAGGAAACATCTAATTGACATTAATTCAGCCAAAGGAGGAAATATCTTCTAACCTGACTTTTGAATGATGTTTCATGTTGTAAAGGATGGTGTTTAGTTGTGGCACCTCCATCTCTCAATGCAGTTCAAATGAAGATCAAATGTCTATACGTTTAAATGTGAAAGGTGTTCCAGCCTTTCATGTGAGTGCGTGTGCTAGCATTCTCACAGGTGGAACAAAACCTTGGTGTTAAAAGTTCTGACACTTCCATTAAAAAGTAAACAGTTGTTTTCTTTTCCTAGAGTTGCTATTTTAAAGAGGTGGGTTTGGCCAAACACCAGAAGTATTTTGTTCGTGTGGAAATGATGAACAGTGCTTAAAATTCACTGCATTACGTTTTCGCGGTGTGAACTCGGTTTTCCCCATTTAAAACCCCCGAATGAAACTGGCCCGCGGACAAATTCGCAAGAGGAGCAGCACGCTTCCCTGCCGCAGCCGGCAACACACCCAAATAGTTTTGTTGTTTTGCTCATCAATCATGGCGAGAGGAGTGGATTAGGGCTAATAAAGGTGGTGATGATAGGTGGGACGCAGTGCTGAAACAGGCGCTCTGCCTCCTCAGCTGCAAGAGAGAGAGCCCATCTGGTTCTGATCTGGATAAAGGCCGCAGGACCTGCCGTAATCGCTGGAGTAGCACAGGTAAACTATTGCAGATGTGAGATAATTGCGAAGACCAGGCTTTCAAAACAACGTAATTTTTCGAAGGGGAAGTCACAAAAACCCAGCTAGTCTCCGCACTACTAAAGCTTTGTGTGGGAGGAACTCGCCTCAGAACCTTTAACAAAGGCTTTCTTTGTGGTTTGCTCTCTTTACTGGGGGGTGGGATGGGGGGGGGGTAAAGGTGTTTAATTGAAGGTGGACGCTGCTGAGGTCATAACCATCAGTCGCATCTATTTTTGGTAACATTGACTGATGTAGTTAATTATTCTAGAAAAGGAAGGTCAGCACCTTAAAGGTGCCACAGAATGCAGTTATAGAGTGAAAAATGCTCAGATGCAGTTTTACAAGCCTACTTACAACCCTCTGAATGAACAACACCTTAAATTACGACTTTACATGACTGCAGCAACTCACAGTAACCACATAACACAGCATAGCACAGTATAATACAGCCTGACCTCCTATTGTTAACGTCCACGTGGTCATTTTTTCACTCTGCGATATGAAATATTGCTTCATTCTGACGAAATGTGACCTCCAGCACCAAATAAATGACCTTCATCTTTATGAAATACTTTTGTCAAAGAGGCCTTTTGAGGTGAACACTGATATGTATGGTTTTAAGCTATTAAATGAAAAGAATTATCGTTAATCTCCTCGTTCTCATCTCTGCTGTGCTCATTTCATATCAGTTAGCCCTACATTAGAATTACAACATCAAATAATATTCATATCTACACTACAATATTTACATATTAACAGCACATGCCTTCTATAGTTGTGGCTAATAATGCATTCAATTAATAGCCCCCCATTCGAATGAAGGGTCATCTGGGTACTGCCACTCTATTTAACTCTATTCAACTTGACCAAGTGTTAAAAGAGGGCCTTGGTCAGGTTAGGCCAGATGTGTTCTCACAGCCTGTTGCCACCATGGAAAGCACACGTGGAAGGTATTCTTTTCCAATGTCTTTTTTACTTGCTCCTGATAGTCGCACACATATTTGAGGAAATCAACCAGTAAGTATCTAGCTATAAAAAAAAAAGATAATTTGCACAAGGACCTATAAAAGTTTTACAGATTTTTTTTTTTCACCTGAATAGCATCCACGGAACAGTCGGATAGGAAGATTTGAGGCTCCAAGCAAAAACAGGTGCTTTGGAAATAAAAAAAAAAGCGTTTTTATGAATCGTGCTTGGACCCAGCAATTACTTTCTCTCCAATTACCTTTTCACCTCAGCCTCGGAGAAGAGAAAAAACCTAATCGCTCTTCCCTTAGCTCACTAATGTGAAGGCATGCACATCTCTGGGAGGTTAAGAGGCCTTTCTGTGATCTTGTTTTTAAAAAAAAAAAGTATGTGACTAGAAGGAGCGTAGAATCAATATAATCAGTGCGGGAGAGAGAGTAAGAGAGAGAGAGAGAGGGAGAGAGACAGTTGGATTCAGCCCATGTACGTTCAAAAAGTATTTTCTGTAATTGTAAATAATTGGTTGCTTTGCAGAGAAGTGACATGGATGCCAAGTAATACCAGGCTACATGGTTGAATATTCTAACTAATTGGCTCTTTAAAAAGGGCTAAGGCATTTTTAAGGTCCTTAAATTGGTCTTCTCCCCTTCAGAGAACGGTGTGAGTGCCAAAACTAATTAGACCATTGCTGATTGTTAAGAAACCCAAAGCACACTAAAGCAAACCAGACGAGAAGAAGAGAGCCAGGAATTGCTTTACAGAGGCTCAGCTGGGGAGGGACACAAAATGGTGCTTATTAGGTATGAACTTGCGAGCTTATTCACAACAAGGCTGGCTGGTGACAATATGCAGACTAGTGCAAAGCAACAAAAAAGAAGAAGAAGAAGAACAAGAAGAAGAAGAAGAAAGTAAAAATCCTCAATTCCAATCTGTTTAATCGGAGCATATGTGACTCACCCTTGTCCGCTTTCATTCTCCCTTCTGTTTGTTCATCGCAGATTTGGAGCTGGAACTCCGGTGTACGGAATGGTGTACAGAGCCTCTAATGAGGGATCGTTACGGCTTAAGGACCTCATAGCACACAGTGCCGCTGTGTGTTTAAGGCTAATCAAAGAGATCATTTAGATTTGCATTTTACGACATTTACCGGCCCTTCTCACTTGGGCCTTGTGCTTTAACAGTTCCCCGACCTTTGACCTCGCTTCTCGTCAGGGATCCTCGCTACTGCTGTTTTCATTTATTCCTGAAATTACAGCCCTTATTATTCACAGCCTGTTGCACTTTAACAGAGGAAATTATCCAGCGCTGTTTTGACTATACATATTTCCCTTCACTAATTCCTCACAGATGCTTATATCCCCTGTTGGTCAGATATTTGTCCCTGTTTGGCTGAGCAAAGCATTGTTTGCATGGGTGTCCCAGTGTACCAGCACTGGCATCACTTCTGGTACAATGCTTCTGTTCAGTGATATTGATAGATGGTTGGAAATGATACCATATAAATGGAAAAAATAAATAATCTATGATAAATAAATTTATGATTTCCTATGTGCCTCAGGTTGCATAGAAAAAATTCTATTCTATATAAAGTGAAACATCTTTTGTCTGTGTGAAACAGCAATGCTGCTCTTTTCCAGGAATATGGATGGTCAACATGCCAGACGTCGCTGCATGGAGTTGTAGAGGCTCCTAATGGTGTCCTGTGATGACCCATCCCATGCAGCTTGAATGTTCTCACTCAGTTCCTGCAGATGGTGCGGTAGGGGTGGAGTGTTGCTAGGGCGTCCAATAGCATCCCGCCCATTTTCAATCGGGGACAGGTCTGGAGAAGCGACCTGTCATGGCATAGTATCTGTGTCTTCTCTGTGAGCTCTCGAGATGGCAGCAGCATGTGCCAGTAATGAAGATCAAAGGTGATCTACTGTTGTATGAAATTGCAAAGAGGCCTTCTGGAAAAGTGACGTGTGACACAAACCATTGGCCTTGGCGCAGACCGTTGTGCCTCCACACATTGATTTGATCACAAAGACACTGTTATGAGAGTCAGGGACACTGTGGAAGTTATTGAAGGTATTACTTACTTATTAATTACTAAGATATTACTTTAAAGTAAGACCCCTGTCTTTAGTCTGAATAGAACAATGCTTTAATACAACGTTATAAATGGAATAAATGTCACTTTAAGGCTTTATATCCTTAAATTAAAGTAAATACTTGCATAAGCTGTCACAGATACTCCAGTACTGCCATAGAAACACATTGTACAGTATTGTGGAGTCCGTATCAAGATCACCTTCAAATAAAGTGTCACTGACATTCTGTTAACCGTGAATACCAGAACACGGCAAGCAGTTCGTTATTTTAATTAATCCTTCATTCATCATTTAATCAATTGGAAATTATTTCCCCATTTATATCAAGTAAGCTCAATCCTAGATAGATGTCCCTTTCCAAAAATGCCCATTATACAGCTCTCATCCCAGCCACCAGCAACCTCATGTACCGGAGTGTCCTCTACGCCATGTGTCGGAATGTGTATTGAGTGAACATTAATCGTGCCAAGTGTGTAGCCTAGCAAAAACTCATTTCCCATGGTGCAGCTGGGTGGGAGGTTTTGGTTTGCCATGCTATAGTACTGGAAAGCTCTGTGGAACAGTGGGAGTGAGAGAGGGAGCGAGAGAGAGAGAGAGAGAGCGAGAGAGAGAGTGAGAGAGAGGCCAGTATGTCCTAGTAGCCTCATTCTCCCTGCTAGTAGAGCATGTCCCAACTGTTGTCAATTTATCAATGTAACGTGCACTAGTGGGCACAGTTTGAGCCTCCATTAGTGCAGGTGCCTCCATCCATCTCCGCCTCACTCACTTACTCCACCTTGTCAGAAGGAACTAAATGGGGCATTTGAAGAAATGTAAACAACCCTCAGTGGACGATCAGTACGTCCGCAGGTCTGAGCGGAGGGGAGGAGTTCAGGCCTGCTGTTGGGGGGCTCATAGTGGGAAATGATGACTGGAGTGCTTCGTGTGGATTATTTTCATCACTCGGTTGTCTAATGTTCTTTTATTTTCCACGTAAATGTATTGTCATCGAAGGCCTCATTATTCTCTATCATTCCCCGCAGTGCTTTTAAAACAGTCCCCGTCCACTAGAGTAGCATCTTCAAAAAGTCTCTCACACCTCTTTACACACATCTTTAATAGAATACAAACACAATATTTATCTACACATACAGAAGTCGTGTCTCTCATGGACAGATGTCTCTGCATGGAGGTGTAGAGGTTCCTAATGGTGCCCTGTGATGATCCATCCCATGCAGCTTGAACGTTCTCACTCAGTTCCTGCAGGGGTGGAGTGTTGATAGAACGTCCAATAGCATCCCACACATTTTCAATCAGGGATAGGTCTGGAGATACAGGATGCGTGAAGACAAGCATCATCCTGCTGAAGTTGCGCACTTTATTTAGTCACAAAGGACCACTCAAAATAAAGTGTCACCAAATTTTTGGGAACTTTGCAACCCACGAAGTCTAAACTGTGAAATAAAATTGATCCCCTTCTAAGAATCCATAAGAATGAGCTGAACAGGCTTCAATGTGGGCCCTTCACCTCATCTCCTCACTCAAATCCACAACATCTCCTCATTCATTTCATAGTAGTTCCTGAATGTTTTATAGCAGTTACTAAATAATGCTTCTTAAGATTAATTACTGAATAATACGGCTTGTGCTTGAGGGTTGAAGTGAAAACATGGCAAATGTGCTGAAATTAGAAGTAAAGGACACCATCAGGAGGCGCTTTGTCCTTGAATGTCCAGACGTGCAGTAAGCGTGAGTGATCGTAGGACTGTCCCAATTTGAAACTGAAGCTCTACTTCACAAAGCGAAGCTACTTCCCTATTATTCGAAGTTTCCGTGGTGGATCTTTCCCCTTAGGCTAGTCTCTGTTCATTTCACTGCACTGCAGAGCTGTGCAGCCAGGGGTGAACATAACTAGCTTTTAATTAAAACAGAGAGAAAAGAAATTAAAAGTAGGGGGATGAGACACAGTGAAGCAGATAAATGCGAAGCTGTCGGTGGCTCGTGATGACTTGTCGTCACCAGCGTTGTGCCTCGCGAGGGGAAGCAGATCGTTGTTTTATGGTATTTTTTCGAGCTCTAAATTGACCCTTGCAGCCATGACGAGGGCAGTGCCTTTGACACTGGAAATAGATGCCCAATCCGCCCACCCAATTTAGCCTAGCCCAGGCTGCTAACTGTGTGCAATCAAGGAGCCTGGCATCTCCTCAAGCAGCGAGAAGAAGCCTGAGATAATGATGATTCCGAGCCCAGTTCATGCAGAACAAGCCATGCCTGCATTGAAGCCCACAACCCTCCAGTGGCAATGCACAATTCTCCATAATTCCTCTTTTCTGGCTCTTCCTGCTCTCATCATTCAGGACAAAACGGAAAGGGGACGTTGTATTTCCACGTCAGCTGGAATTAGGTTGAGACGTGGCTGGTGAGGAGAAAGAAGGCCAGAAGTGAAGGACTAAGCCGCTTGCAGTTTACTGCCACATCTCCGAGCCCGCGCACTGTCCCCTCACTCCGTTATCTGAAGAGATTGTGACAGTGCAGACTGTAGCTGCCTCATAGCCCTAGAACATTCGGCGAATTGGAAATCTCATTATCTTTAACAAGGTCGTTGCCTAATGAAACTTTCAAGACTCTGAGATTTAATGTAATGTTTATATCCTTTTTGCCCTGGTGTTGTTAGTCGTCCGTTTCGATTTGGTTCACGGTTGGATTTTGTTGACTTAGACATTTGAAGGAAGTCGTTTATAATCACTTGAACCCAACAGTGTTTTCGTTGAAAACAAACAAACAAACAAACAAAAACATACAAAAAAAAAAACAATTCAATTGCAATCAAAACCATTTTGTTGTCTGGCTGAGGGGGACAGGGGTGGGGGAAATAAAACAGGGTAATGACAGACTTTGGTTTCAAACACCAGACACTGTCCTCCATGTCCTTAAAAGAAACTCACCGAAACTGAAGTTCTGCTATGTTGTTCTCACACCTTAGTTGTGGCCACAACGTATTTCATATTTATACACGATGACACATGTGGGGGTCTGTGGACATTTCAGTGAAAACTCTTTATGAAACAGTTTATTCCATAAAAATAATAACTTCTGTTTAATACAATTAAAATATATATTTTTAACTGGAACAGTAAAGGCAGTGATGTCACCACCTTTTCAGCAAGCCAGAGGGGGGTTGGTGCAGTGTTTTCATTATAGAAAATTGGGGAAATTCTAAACTAGACCCATCCTTGTTTGACGTGGGTCAAAATTTTCAGTTGAAAAATTAACAATGGGTGATATAAAATGTAAAAAAAAATAAAATGATCCATAGTTTGACACTGTAACAATAGTAGAACCCTGTTTGGTGCCATATAGAACCCTTTTCTAAATGTTCCATATAGATCCCTCTGCAACACATTCTCCATCAGTCTTAAGAACCTTTACAAGAACAAGAATCATTTATTCATGCAGAGGGTTCTTTGAATGTTCATGGTTGTATGTAGAACCATTTTCTTTACTGAAGTGCCCTTAAAGAACCATCATTGGTGCTATATTGAGCCCTTTTTAAAATGAACCCTTGAAGAGTGACCATTCGTAAGTATGTAGGGTCCAGTGAGTAACCTGTCGAGCCCAGGTGTGGCGCTGTGTGTCATGACGTTTGGCGTGTCAGTGTATATGACTAAGCTTGGCTTTGGTTTCCATGGAGTCACTAAATATGACGTTTCGTTTAGGTTCAGAGTTCAGCTTCATGCTGTCTCTCTTATAACTCATATGTCATCCCCGTACAAGCCTTTGCTCTTCCCAGTCGAATGATAGTCAAGCAAAGCATCCGCGCAGACATGTTTCGGGGTATGTTTAGCTGTGGATGGTGGATACACGTGGTGTAGTTACCACACTGATACACTTGTGAGAGCTGGTAAAGCAAGGCGCACAAAATGATGCATGAAGGGTTTTGTTCTTTGTTCCTTCGCAGAGCTCGCGTAGGTGTGCCTTAGTTTTCGGGGTGATCATTCACTTACAAATTTAGAGGTACTTTGCCAGGCGTCCTCGTGTGAGTGAGCAGAAAGCAAAGCCGCTTCAATGGGCATTATCGCCATTCTTCGGTGCGCCGTGATTGATGAACCCAGCATGTGCTAATTGGCAACAGGTGTGCTAAAGACTGTCATTTGAAAGTTTCTGATGTTTTCGTCGCCGTTGTTTTGCAAACACGTAATTAATGGTATTAACCTCCCCAAAGCATTACGTCTGCTGGAGAACTCATTTTGGAGAGGGGTTCCGCTTGGCTGGCCCCAGCTGTTTACCGGGAAACGATGTTTTCAACAAAGAATTTCATCGCTACGTTCATCACAGCAATACAGACACCATGTGTATTTAAAAGTTAATGCTGGTATTTGCAGCGATTCTGTATTAAAGTTCTGTAAGTTTTGACAAAGAGTTTGTAAAGTAAAGATGATCTTTATGATCGGATCCTAATCAGATGGTTTAGCTTAACAGAAGTGCGATTAAGGGAGTGTGTGATTGGGAGAAGCTCTTGATTGAACCTTCAGACAACTTACAATTCACGTTTTTTTTCTTTAAAATTGTTGATCTAAGCCAAGAGCGTTTCAGGAACCTCTATTTTTGACGTGGTGTGAAAAATCTAGGACACCCCATGAAAACCTTTGTCTGTTTTGTCTTATTTAAGCAACAAATCGGCTGCAAATGAAAGAACGTTGGAAGAGGCTGTCTTATTGAAACCTCAGACGCTAGTATGGTTTGGTATCACCATGGCGATATCCAAAGAGCTCTGTGAGGCCTTCAGAACGAAGGGGATCAGTTTTCAAGAACTTTGCATCTTTGGTTTTATCCTTTAGACTCAGAAGGCAAGACTTTCCAAAGGTGCCGGAGGACACTGAGCAGTTTTAGGAGTACCCAGTAAGAGTGGCTAAGCCTCCCATTGCCTGGCTCCCAGTATGTATGGCTATGCGAATGGAATATTAGTGACTTGCAGTGAAGTGGTTAAGCCTTTGTAGATAGTTCTACACCTCCAAATCATTTTAATGCTCCCTGTCTTAAGGCAACCTTTCGGACTTGAATATTCATCATTTCGATATCAGCTTACTTTATTATTCATAAGACCCAGATGCAAGTCAATTAGGTCCTGCTGATGATGACATTGATAATTGCACCTTTATTGGATAATTTATGGAAATATGAGGCTTAGGTAGGCCAGAGATTACAACTGTCATTTTTTGCTCGGATAATCCGTTTAACCTGGGTTCATTTTACATTTTACGTTTTTTTTTTTTTCCCCCAAAATGAAAATCTGCGATGCTTACCTCTCTTCTTAAACTGTTAACCAGGTCGGCCCACTCGGGCGTTCAGGAGCGCATTGTCCTCGTTAATCCTAACGGCTGTGAACTGAAAGTGTGTGGAAAGATACCAACGAGTGGCAGGAGGAGTTTTACTGGAGGAGCTTACGGAGACATGTCAAACTGGTGCTGTTAAACTAGACATTTACTGTAACGTCAGAGACAGCCGTCGAGCTACTGTCTGGGCTTTGCTTGGGTGCAGTCTCTATTTGTCAAGCATTCATTACAACAGGAAAAACAAAGCTCTCTCCTAGATCATTAATATAAGAATCATTATTGTTTCCCCAGCGTTTCTTTTCAACATTGCCATGCTAAGATTAAATGCGCGGGGGTCGGCGCATTATAATCTGCGCAATCTGCAAATGAGTCTTATTTAGTCAAGCTCGAGGACAAAAAGGAAGGACTTGAAAGCACACAACTGTCATCCTCATTTTAGCCCAGATACATTTCATCTTCTCATTTAAATAATTTGCTCTGAAGTGAACTTGATTCAATGTGAAAGTAATTATGCTCTATTATATTCAAACAAGATGTTGTAAACCTTTGGTCATGCTAATCAAATCTCCTTTTATTCCAAATTAAGATTCGAGTTTTCTCTCTATTCCATCCTCTTCATATTTGATACTTATTATCTGTGTGTGTTTTTTTTTCCCCTTCTTTTGAGGCCTTGATTATCCCTCGTCTGAAAATGGACAATAATTACTGCCCCACTGCTTACAAAAGGTCTGTTTCAGAGAGGAGAAAAAAATCATTCACATTCAGTGAACAACAAAGAGGGCAAATGAATCAGACTCGCTCTTTTTTCCCCCCATTTTTTTTTTCTTTTCCTCTGCTTCTTTTCCTTTTGTACATGAAACACACATCTCTCCACTGGATTACAGCCTTATTAGCCCTTCAACTTGTGCAGGAGTGGTACGTGCTATATTTGGGGGCCTGTAATGTGCGAGGAAAAGCATGTAAACCTGTACTCTGGTGCGTGGTGTTTCTCTCCACTTTGAACAGGTTGGCCTGAAGCTCTCTAGCCCGGGACACTTTGATGTGGATCTTAGCTCATGAAAGACGGGTCCAATCTGGCCCCGGCGGGCGCCTGCTGAAATTTACACACTTTAATCACACGCCCGGCCTTTCCACCAGGTGTGTGTGTGTGTGTGTGTGTGTGTTTGTATGTAAGTAGAGCATGGACCGCCCCGTTTAGTTTATCATATCCAAGCCGAAGAGGCTCCTAACTTGGTGCGACAGAAACGGTGTGAAACGATTTCCTGCTCCAGAAAGGAGATTTCATTATCGCTCTGACACACCCTTCTCGCCCTCCGGAGTAGGTACATGTGTGTGTGTGTGTGTGTGTGTGTGTGTGTGTGTGTGTGTGTGTGTGTGGGTGGGGATTGGGAGGGAAATAAAATCATATATGCAGTTGTTGTTTTAATGCTTTAATAACAGCAGAGACGGCAGCGTCTGATTAAGATCAGCTGGAGTGAAGAGAAAGGTTAACGATGCCCTTTTACAGAGAGAGAGAGAGAGGAGAGAGAGAGAGAGAGAGAGAGAGAGAGAGAGAGAGGGAGGGGGGTATAAAATAGAGTGGTGCAGCAGAAAGGGTCAGATAGAAAGATTATAGGGAAAGTAAAAAAGGGAAAGATAAAGAATAGATGAGATAGAAAGAAAGAAACGAAAGAGAGGGGTTAGTGGAAGAAGAGAGTGCTGCAGAGGGGATGAATGAGGGTGAGAGGAGAACGGAAAAGGAAAAGGAAGGGGAAAAGAAGCAAAAAGAGGGAGAGAGGGAGATGCAAAAAAGAATAAAAGAGCCTGAGAGAATGAGGTGGATAGGGAGAGAGAGAGAGAGAGAGAGAGAGAGAGAGAGAGAGAGAGAGAGTATCCGTAACTGATAAGATTTACCTATCTGCATGCCACACCTAAGGCGAAGCCAGCGTGGCTTGATTTCCTCTCCTTTAGCGGCTGATGGCAGGTGAAAGTCTGTCTCTGATGTATGAAAGTGAGGCGTGTTTATGGCAGTAGGAGCTTTCTCCCCATCTAAATTAGTCAGATAAATCAAAACAAGAACAGAGAAGAGGAATTGTCACAATGCCACTGCAACATCGGCACACAAAGGATTGCATCGTTTGATGCATTTTTCATCAAGCTTGGATTGGGACGCGGGATATTTTCCCCCCGCTCGCTTCCAAATGGAGATTGCCGTTTGCCACTCAGCTTAATTATAAAGCTGAATTTAATATGATTATGCAGATGTATGAAATGTGAGAACCTACCATTTAAACACACACACCCTCATGCACAGTCTGTCTGTTAAATCTCATATCGGGCCTTGTTGTAATCACGTCCTCATTGATATTGAGAGGTGCGTTCCAGCATCAAGCGATGAAACCTGGGGTTTTTTTTCATCGCGATCTAAAATGAAGTGATGGAGATCACATCTCTGCATATTGCAGGTGTGCAGTTGAACGCGGGCAGGCGGGAGCGATGCAGCTTAGCTCTGTGTGCACTAGGAGAATCTGATTTCACAATATTACAGTCTAGATTTTCTCATTTCAAGCTACTAGCAGAGACACGCAATCACTCCGGAGCGCGCGGACTCTTCCGCACAATACCAACTGTTTTATTTATGGCTCTAAGTAGATGACACGCAACAATATGCCCTTTCCTGATTACCATAATAACTCACCACAGACTTTTCCCAGTTTGAGTCATATTGCAATCTCCCCATTATTGGAGGATAGAGGGAATGGGGAGACGAATGGGGTATCAAACAGGCAGAAACACAGAGCATATTACCACTTATGCCTCTCTCTCGGAATACAAAGGCTGCGCCTGGCATGCTATCGCAAAGAAAACAGCTTAGCGGCGGGGGCATTTGTTTTCCATTCAGCTGGGGAGGCACTTTGTCTTTCCAATCGTTACCTGTCTGGGAATCAGTTCCTCCATTAAGGCCGGACTAAGGAGGGGAGGTGCTGTCTGGGGCTAAATTGCAATTAGTGGCCTGGCGAGTGAGTCTGGCACCGGTTAACTCGGGATATTGGAGTGCAAGGGCCCAGTAATCAGCCTTCGGTCATGTAGAACAATGCATAAAATTAAATTGACATTAATGAATAATTGTGTAATGAGAATGGAGGAGGCAAGCTAATTGCATGTTACAGCGAGTGTAATGCCCAGATAACCTTGTGTCTAATGCTGTTCTTAGGGGCCGAGCGCTGGAGCGGCCCTCTCTCGCTCGCCGGGAAGTCATTAGAGAGTGAGAGAGGAGATAATGCCAGAGTGTGGAGGGGCAACAATCGAGCCTGAGTATCTTTCAGAGGGTTTTGTGTGTGTGTTCCTTAAAGTGCGCGGGTGTGTAAGTGGGCTCCACTGAAGTCATTTGTATACAGTGTGAGTAGAATTAAAGGTCAGTTTGCAGAGCTGAAGCTAAGCGCTGGCGAGGCGAGAGAAGCCTGATTACCTGAAGAACTCTGAGGAAAGCGATTCCCTGGAATTCACATGCACGGAAAGGAGAGTTGTATCTAACAAGGCTGGCTGAAATCTCCAATGAACACTGAGTTGCTTCCATCGGTGCACTCTGTGGGGTAGCAAAGTTACTGACCGAAGCAATATGACTGCACAGCAAATGAATTACACTATATTGACCAAAGTATTAGGACACCTATATGTTATATATCAACAGCAATTTAAAATCTCTAAGCACTGATATTGGTTTGGTCCCATTTTGCTGCTTTGGAGCTCTGCAAGGGAGCCAGCAGGGCATCAGTTGTCCACTTTTACTCTATGTGGTCCGACACTTCATGGCTGAGTTGCTGGGGTTCCTAAACACTTCCACTTTTCAATCATTCCTCTCACAGTTAATCATGGAATCTCTCAGAGGACACCAATAGGAATGTCTACAACTCCATGCAGAGACGTCTGTCATGTTGCATTAAACCCGACGCCATACTGAGAGACACCACTTCTGTATGTGCAACCATTTCAATTTCTTTGGTGTTGGGTGTGATCAGCACCATGTTCGCAGCCCTCCCAAATAAGGATGTGATATCGTCCAGCGATGTTATTTCTTGAAGTTTGTTCAGTACTTGAGTGAAGACCAGTGAAGGGAACACAAGGGAAAGGAGAAAGAGAAAGTTTCATTGCTCAGTCAGTCAAACACTTTGGCAAATGTCTACATCTAGATGTCTGGCACCATGCCAGATAGGCAGGATGGAGGGGGCTGGTAAATTGGGCAGGAACAGGTGGGTTACACTCAACTCCACAATCTGTTGCTGCAGTTCGTATAATCATTACCAACCGTGTGTCAGACCGGGGTTCAATTCTCCACCAGGCCAAGTTCGATATGAATAAGCATCTATGTGCAAGACCCCTAATGCTACATTTGCTGACCTCCATAATGTAGTTAAACTGTGAGCCGCTCTGCATGACAGTGGCTACCGAAAATGCCATAATGCAGATCTAAAGTCTGATGCACCTTATAAGCTGCATACAGATCACAGATCTAATGCAGTACCATTAGCAATGTGGGGGATTCTAACCCACTGTAACAGCTGAATGTCTGCAATCCAGTCTCTCGTGAAAAGGAGTGATGGGTTCTGTTCTTGGAGGATCCAGCTTATCAGGTTTAGAATGTACTGTATGATGTGTGTTTTGAGCTGAGAGCCATCTGGACAAGACTTGACAATCCCCGCTTTGACCACAGATCCATTCTTGTCTGGATATATTTCAGTACAGGACACGCTCGCAACCTTGTAGTGACAGTGGCATGTGTAAAACCCCAGAAACACCACTGTACCTGATATACTAACGTGCCACTACCATATTAGTGTCTCTGCTCTGTGGAAAGTGACCCTCCACTCAATAATATCTGGTCTACATCAGTCCTGTGGTCAGAAACTGTCCAGTGATGAATGGGATAGAGGGCCAGTGACAAAGTGCTGCAATGGAGGATCCACAAAGTCTATAAATATATACAGTACATACACTGTACAGTATATACTGAATATATCCCATGTTGGAACACCTCTTCTAAGGAATGCATACTTTAAGTTGCTCCTATTTATCTAGTAGAAAGCCTTTCTTGGACAGTAGAGGCAGTTTCTCCAACAAGCAACCCTTAATTTCGTAATAAACAATGAATAAGACAGTGTCCTAATACTTCTGCCCATATAGTGTATACAGGGGACCTTTGGAGCAATATATTTAACCCACAGTGTTAGTAGTGTAAAGTGTCCGGTTGATTGGAAACACAAAGCAGAGGTGTCTAAAGCAGATGCAGCGTGGTGGAGTAGAGGAATTTCTGCAACCATTACATCTTATTGTTTGGCTGTGTTACATTTCATAACACATAATAAACCACGTCGGCATCTTTTGATTTCTGTCCACTTGTTATTTGAAGTGTACTGTCATTACATAGATGCATTATACACATTGAACAGCCTAATGAAAGGTTATGCTGAATAACATAGTGTGCCTCATAACAGTAAACAAATGGAGCACTTCACACACACACACGCACACACACACACGCACACACACACACGCACACGCAGCACTTGTAGAAGCCAATCAGCAGTGAGTAATTGAACACAAGAGCAATCCCCGTAAAGCACACAGGCTCCTAAATTGGAGCTGCAGGTTATTATTTGGCCCTGTGCATATTTTTGTTCAATTACTTCCTCTGCCAAATATTCTACCAGCCGTTTTATTACAGTCATCCATTGACTCAAACTGTTTGTTGTTGGTGTTTTTTTTTGTTTTTTTTTTAGTTCTCTGTGTTTCCCCAAATAGATGTTATATCACGTATATACAAAATTAAAATTACATACAGTATAATATCATATCCATCTGTCTTATGAGTCCAGTGGAAGCACAAGCAAAGATGTATAATGAAGTTAATGATGATGTAATGTGACCATTACATCATGTTCGCTACACAGCTACATTCAATAAAAGGTGGGATTAGGATGAAATAACCTCAATGTGACATTGTCTAGAATCTCTGACATCTGCTCCATGCAGAGCTCTTTTAGCTGTGTGAGGTTTGAGGGATTTCATCCATGCTTTGGCTTGGCTCTGTTCCAATTTGTTTATGTTTTTAGCTACTCCTTAGTCACTGGAATGTTTTGGGTCATTGTCATGTTGCATGGTCCACCAATAACTCAGGTTCAGTTTATAGGACAGATGACCTTAAGCTTTCCCCAAGTACTGATCTGATACAAGAAGGATTTCATGGTGGATTCCATGATGGAGAGCTTTCCAGGCCCGGCTAGCCATGGCATTTTCCCAAACCGTGTGCTCACATTCAAAGGGGGTCCTGAAAATTGCACGTGACCGTAGCTGGTTTGAACTGTTGACAAATTAAATTGTGTATCAGCATTAAAGCAAAAGATCAGATCAAGAGAAATGAATCCAAAGCTCATGTTTGACTCCTACCCTTGATCCTTCAGGCCTGAGTCCTCAGCAGAGGAGTGTTCTGCCTCCTTGTTCCCAGAAAGTCCATCTCCTTGAAGGCGAGAGCGTGCTCTGTTTCATCCTCCCGTGTTAACATGCTTCCGACGAAGCCGAACAAAGAGCTCTGCGGCCATCAGGAAGTAGGCCTGTCATACCACGCTCCTTGCGAGGTCAGCACGACCATTACGGAGGGCCAGTGACCCCTCCAATTACTGCCCTGCTGAAAAGAGGGGTCTGGTTGGAGAGGGAGTCGAACAGCGGGAGGGGCCTCTCCCCTGCACATTAACCAGAATGAATTAGTTTGGTGGAAACTAACGGTTGCTCATTAGCACTGGCTGTAGGTGAAACTCAAAGCCCGTCCTTGAAGTAATTAGGCAGACAAATGAATCGTGCCGAGGTTTGCTCACACCTGCTCCAACTTTAAAGCAGAGGTTGCCTTTTATTCCACAGTGAGTGCTGAGAGGGCTCATTTCAGGCCTAAATCGACCCATCCACTGCCTCTACTTTTTTCCTTATTCTCTTTCTTCAAGTTGCGTTTAACCTTTAGAACTCTGGGTCAGTTTTTTGGGAAGTTTTCAAAGTTATTCTATATGAAATGTATTTATAGGAGATGCCAGATGTTGCTATTTTTAGGAACTCCTATGCTATTCAAACGAGATGTAAATATTATCAGAATTTAATTATTTGCAAGATTCCTTATTATTATTTTTTAATAAGGAATAACACTTTATATCTCAGAAATCATGTTGGAAATTGATCATCCAGAATTTTTTAAGATGGAAATGCAGAGTTGATGAGTAATTTCTAATTAATAGATTAACAAGGATATTTTTAATAATAGCTTTTGATATTAAATAGCTTTGTTTTATTATTTATTAATATTATCCTTTCAGGACTTTAATTCAGAAATATGAACCATGTCTGAGCTAATGAACCCCCCTTCCATCTCATTTTCCTCTATAACCCTGGGCCAGAGACATGGTTAGCCCTGCCCCTTCTCACTGATCAGTCACATGTGCACATGGAGAGAGCAGTAAACATGCACTGGAAGCTCCTTTGGCATTTAAACTGGGATTGAATTCAGTTGGAAAGGAGTGACTGCTGTAGTGTGTTCTGACACATAGAAAAGAGACTGCGTCTGCTTGCGAGGTGCAGATTTTAGTGTAATAAAACAGTTTGTCTTTCTTCTTCTCTTGATCTGGCATGACCATATGTCCTCCTCATCCTGAACATGTCCACAACCCTGACTAACAAGGGCTTCCTTCATTTGCACTCAGTCGCATGAAATAATGAGGGAACAGGCTGCACCTGGTCTCCGAACTGCTTATCAGTTAACTGTCCAATTACTTTAGAGTCTGTGTAAGCTAACGAATAGTCCTGTCCAGCACCGCTGCTGCGGCCCGTTTATTTGACCATTGATTGGGCAGTGCTAACCTTTGGTGATTAACTCTGTGGTCGTCAATGGCACTATCAAATCATGTGTCCTTGTTTGCTAACATTTAAAAAACTGAGCTATGCACACTCCTAGGCTGGTATGATGCAAATGCTATGGGCCCAGTAACCTATTGTGTAATTCATACGGGAGTGGAGAGGCTTAACTCCGTCCCAGCGGCCTGGTTTAAGTTGTAAGCTTCAGCTGTTTGGTGCGCTCATCGTATAAGACTTGATAAAATTGGTGTGCTGCTCTGAGACAGGGGATTACACAAGACGAGGGTGGTGGGGGGCTGTTTTGATAGTGGTGTGTGCAAGGAAGCGTATGGCCTTCATGATTTGATGAACTACATTCTTAAAAATCAAGTGTTTTTTGGCATGAATATACAGTCCTCGGCCAAACTTCTTAATAATATAGTACCTTTCATGTTTTTTGTCCTTGGAAGCCATCGACTGGAAGTGTCTTTAACTTGTAGATCCTGAGATCCACACTGCTTACACTTCCATGACCTTTTCTAGGCTTTAAAACTCAGGATCGGAATAACCTACAGGAATGATACAGATACCACAACAAACTACAAGCCTTCCCCTTTCTAACCACCACTTCACTCATTTCCAACTGAATTAAATCCCAGTTTTAGCAGCTTAGCAGCCTTCCAGTGCATGTTTACTGCTCTGTCCACGTGTACATGCTTGACCTGCATGCAGACTCTGGTTGATCAATGAGAGGAGGTGTTTCTAATGCAATCACTGACCCAGATAGAAGATAATAAAGGACAATGAGAAGGAATGGGATGTTTGCTCTCTTTCTTTCCTCGCACAGAGATCAAATTTCAGAATTAAAGTCCTATAACAAGGAAACAATAATAAAAAATATATATATTATATTATTTGGACCACTGTTAAATATTTTAACAAACCTATTACACATATCCTTGTTGATCTAATCATTACAAATAACTCATCAAAACCGCATCATATTTTAGCTCAAAAACACTCTGGATGATCAATTTTTACAGGATGTAAAATGTCTTTACTGTCTTTATAAGCAAAAACAAACAAAAAATTAGGCGTGAATGAAGTTTTTTGTCAAAACAAAACAAAGGAAGTTTGAATAATTAAAAAAAAATCTGTTATGTGTGACATTTTTCATTTTTAGGCAAATAAAAGTATGTCATACTACGAATATATTTTCTGCAAAATTGGCTTAGGGTGCATGAGGTATAGATTATATGGGCACTAAGATGGCTTGAGGAATTCTGTGGCAAAATCTGGAGTCAGGTCTGATCCTAAATAATTTGTTCGTATTTGAAGAGTAGATGGAGAAGATGCTGGCTCCCTGGGGAGAAACGAAAAGGACATTCAGCAACAAAAGAAGAAGAGCAGAAACAGGAAACTCCAAATGCCAATCTCTTTTCAAAATCTCTGCTGCCAATTCAAAGCAGTTCATAGACTGTCCAGTCAAACTTCTTTATGATGTTCCATCATTCTGTAGAGCCGAGTTATCTGTCAGCCACATCAAAGGGCAGTGCAGCGGTGTGAGAATTGACTGCCCACTGTTTCCTTCGTTGTTTTTTAATAGGGTGTTCACAGCAGGCGTCCATATAGCCATTTGTGTTTTCCTATTGTCTTTGTGTCCCTGTACCCCCCCCCCCCCCCCCACCCCATGTCTCTCCCACAAACACAAACAGTCTGTCTCTCTCTCTTTTTCTTGCTCTTCTCCTCTGTGGCACTTGGCCCGACAGTGAGAATGCCACTCTGACCCCTTCAGAGAGCCACTTCAAATCAGAAACACATCTGAGACTGGGCTGTTAATGCTTATCCTCAACTCTTTTTGGGTAGCTTGTTATTGTTTCTTGAGGTTATACTCGGCTACTGCACTCACAGTAACACACAGCTGGGTTCAGAGTGCTGTAGCACTAAAACACAGCAAGCCCGTATCCATACAAATGCACGGAACATTGCAGAACCGAAAACAGAAGTAGCGGCCAAGTCTTAATTATGTCTATACTTTTCATCTGGTAATCAAAAAAATGGATTAATTGGATCCAACCAACAGTAACCATGGCAACCTCAAGTACACTTTGAATGATTTTATGGTTCTTTGCCTGGTAAAACAACCTGACATGCTCTAATGGACACTACTACATAGAACCTTAGAGAACAGTTCTAAAGTATATAGCGTGTATATAGTATATATGTGATCTACTACTAGTGATCAAATCCAAGTGGTTCTTAAACTGTGTCATGTGCATCAATGGTGGTGCACAAAGCTTCCCATGGTGCTAGACCAGAAGACCTTTTCATAACAATGCATTTGTTTGTATGTTGTTCTTAACTTGTTAGAACCCTATGTGTAAGACAATGCTTCAGTTCTTCACTCTCCTAACTATAGAACTACAATAGAACCCTGTGGACCACCACAACATATGCTAAAACAACCATTTATCAAGTAAATCACATTTCTGCATTAAGACTAACGGCTGAATTGTTCAAGGGGATGCAATATAGACACCACTACATTCCACTCCTCGCACTGGGTGTGATGTGGGCAGAGAGCGCCATCTACCCACCCAGCGAGTGCCTGGGCAATTTGCTCTCTCAGATTCCAGCTGCCGATGGCAATCATCATGACCAGGGATTGGAACCTGCGTTCCTCCACTCATAGTGCCAGTGCTAATGGCTAAACATATTACATTTTACCCATTCACACACGGTGATACACAAATACACACTAGTGAATTCACACACAAGGGGGCAGTGAGCACACGTGCCCGGAGCTGTGGGCAGTGGACAGTCACAAGGCTGGTTCCCTAACCACCAGGCCATGGCTGCTCCCTAAATAGGAGTGACCTTGTGGCCAGACCCAGTATTTATCACCAGTGTTTCTCCTGAGTTGTCCAAAAGCCTGATCTATCTGTCTCCAGGACAGCTCCGTACTCCGAAACGATGCTTGGAAAGTTTTTCGGCTTTGGGTTCTGTGCTCCTAACCTGAGAAGAGAGTTCAGCTCTGGCACAAGTGCTTTAATCGTGTCAAAAAGCCATTCCCTGTCTTTTATTTTTACATCTGTAAAAGAACATTTAAGCATTAACATTTATTTTTCCAGGCATAACAAAATACCCTCTCGTATCAGCCCGCACCCATCATTTAATGATATTCAAAATGAGAAACCAAATTAGGCCTCTTTGTTGGAAGTCATTTAAGCTCTGCAGATGTGCGCATAAAAGAGCTGAGGAAAAAAAAAAAAGGGGGGAAAAAAGCGCAAAAGCCAAGCCCCAAGGTGTTCATAAGCTCGGCTGGAAAAACTTTGCAGAGTTGCTGTGCATATTGACGCTCCGGGGTATGCAGGCTTACCTGTCTAAAAGGAAGCATTAGTGAATAATTTGATCGCATTTTTCATTTCACACGCCGTGCTGAACAAACAGGAATCTGTGATTAACAGTTTTAATTAGGATTCTAACGTGACGAATTCCGACAGCCTCGCAACGCGCCTCAGACGAATAAATCACAGAGTGGAGTTTGTCGAGCTGCCTGCTAAGAGCTTCAGCTCGAACCTCTCTCATAGTCTGTGGCTCGGTCAGGAGTATGTAAAACACGGCTTCCCCTTTCTGTGTGCCTTACGTTTCTTCTCCTTTACTTTAATCCGTTTGTCTGTTTTTCCTTCTTTGAGTCTTTCTGTCCCACCCTCACCCTCTCTCTCTCTCTCTCTCTCTCTCTCTCTCTCTCTCTTTATCTTCTCTCAGACACACAATCCACACTTTTTTTGCAGACAGACAGACAGACAGACAGACATGTAGATACATAGATATCTATTGGACACCACCAACGAATCTGAGCATGCTGTTCAAACAACTGCATCACCAGACCTATCCTTGATTGACAGTGTCAATATCCCATCAACGCTCCTCCCCTACCGCACAATCTGCAGCAATCGAGTGAGAATATTCAACCTGCATCAGAGGATTTGTCATTGGACACCATTAGAACATCTGGCGCTAACTGTTGCTGGTAACCTTTTATTGTTTTTGAATTGGAACTCTTGCTTGACGGTGAACGGACTTGCCAAGGCCTCTTAACTTCCAGTTAGTGATCATGATTGACTACAGCTGGTAGTTCCTCTGCGCTTAAGCAGCTCCGTGCAGATCTGAGAGAGTCTTTCTGATGTTGGTACGTACATTCTTTGGAGGTCTGGATGAAGAACCAGACTAGATAGACAGTTATATACGTACATACATACACAAACTAAATAATCTCTTCTTACTCAAATTGCACAAATGAAACCCTTTGTGCTCTCTCTCTCTCTCTCTCTCTCTCTCTCTCTCTCTCTCTCTCTCTCGCGCTCTCTCTCCCCCACCCCTTTTCATCCATCCTGCTGGTCCTCCTGCATATGTTGGGACATATGGCCTGTTGTTTTGGTTCCGCACGCTCTCTCCTGTGCTCACCATTTGCTGCGTGTGCCAAGCCTGTGGCCGACGCTGCAAGCAGGATCCTAACACTCTCTAACTCTCCACAGAGGAACAAGCAAATACAGCAGAAAAAAAAAAAAACACTTCCTGCCCACAAGGACACTTGGGGGGCTGGTCAGCAACGTGGCATTTTTTATATCGGAGCCAGTCTTTCTGTCCCACCAGCCCGCTTTGATCCGAGCTGAAACCATCGGTAAAAGTGTTTCATAAAGTTCCCAGCTTTCCTTAGAAGAGTAAACACTGCATTCCAGGAGAGAGAGAGAGAGAGAGAGAGAGAGAGAGAGAGAGAGACAGTATCAAAGTGATACAGTTCAGTTCAGTTCATTTACACTTTCCTTCTTTCTCTGCACAGACAGACTGGGCATGCCTCACTTTTTAATTCACCCAGTTTAAATGACAAAGGAACTTCCAGTGCATGTTTACTGCTCGGTCCACATGTACATGCTCAACCTGCATGCAGACTCTGATCTGAGAGAGGGGGCAAGAATTATAGATGATTCCTTGTAAAGGAAAATGAGGAGGGGGGCTGTTTACTCTCTTTCTTTGCACAGTGTTCAAATTTCAGAATAAAAGTCCTGAGAAGGGATAATACTGATACACACATAAATAACAAAAATAATAAATGACAACCAGGTTGTTTATTTAAATTTTATGAATTCGAGTAGCCTAGGAGCTCCTGAAATGTGTGATTTTTTTTTCTTTTTCTGATGAATACAAAATAAAAAAAAAAAAAAAAAAAAAAAAAAACTGGCCTAGAGTTCTAAAGGTTAAACCAGAATGATTTTATTGAATCTTAAATGGAATTAAGAGGTTTATAACAGGGACACATTTTTATCTAACTGAACAAATCCCAGTACAAGGAGCCACTGCGCACAAGTTGCGCCCCCTGGATCCATCACATCGCATAACTTACAGTATGTTTATATATATATAGTTATAATGGTATTGGTACCTTTATACCTTATCTTGGTTGGAAAAGTACAGTTCTTACCATAACTGTTGTGATAACTTTCCAGTTGTTTCTGGAAACGGTGTAATGGTTAGTCAATGGACGTTGAAGAAACTTGTATAGCAATTTGTGGCTGGGATTGGGGCTGGTGTTTTGGAACCTTTTTTGGAGCACTCTTTCCTTCTGCGGGGCAGCAGAGGACCTCAGAAGTGGTCAGGGTGGTTTCTCCCCAAAGAGAGATGGAAGAAAATAAAGGGATTTTATCTGGAATGCCTTCTTTCTTTCGCCTTCCCCTCCCTGTCTTTGAATAACGCTTCAGTGGCTCGCTGTGTTGACAAATATAAAAAGAAGGCCGCAGAGCCTCTTGATGTTCGAATAAATAAGTTTGACATTTTGAATGGCTCTGGGAGTGTAAACATGTTCTCCAAAGGCGCAGGCTTTTGGGACGGCACTCTGTTTGATGTTTCTGCCTTTAACACACACATTCCCGGCCCCGCGCCCGCCATTGATTAATTCTAGCAAAGGCGGATCTAATGAAGTGCTGTTCTGATAGTTGTCATCTTCGTTTCCCCTTGTCAGGATCTTTCAGTGCTCATAAAACAAGCCAGCCTTCACAAAGCAGTATGTTAGCACAGAAGAAAGACTGTGCCACCCCCCCCCCCCTCACCACCACCACCACCACCACCACCACCAAACTCACACATACACACTCACACACACACACTCAAACTCATGTGTTCTTTCAGTCCCCTCAATCCCCCTCCCTCACCGTGCTCTCTCCACTTACAGAAACAGATGGAGATAAATGCATGAGAAACTGCACAGCAAAACACCAAGTAAGTAGTGCTGTGTTGACCACATCTGCTGGAGACGCCGCTCACCTTCCTCCATTAACCTCCGCTTAGGCAGACCAACGCCACCCACAACACCTATTCAGCCGGGCCGAGACTCAGCTATGTTAATAGACTGATTGTGTTTCAGCTGAAACTGAACCTATTGATGTTGATGGGTTTAGCTCAGTTTTGAAGCTCTCATTTCAAGTCCATTAATATGCACTTTTGAATGCCAGTGGGTGTTGCTTTTGGAACGCATCAAGGTCTTACTGGAATGAAAGAGACAGAAGGTCTTTTACTGGAACTTTTGGATCCGTTTTCTGTAATACTAGAATTGACCAAATTACCTTGTCATTCTGTCTGGAACTTTGATAGCAGCATAATGTTTTCCAGCATAAAAAAGAGAATATGAGGAGAAAATGTGGGTCCTTCAAAGCGATTGGGCTGAGAATTCCTCGCTGGAGAATGTTAAAAGACATTGTGCAGGCTCTTTTTAATGAAACCCTCCACTCATCAGAATAATAGGCTTTTTAAACCGACTGGATCTCAAGGACGTTCCTCAACCACTTCAATGCAAAGAAGTTTTCAATGCTCTAGGATCTGATAAACACACTGTCACTTAAGTGCAGCGAGCCTCCGCGGTAATAATCAACCTCTTGATGACATTCTCAGCTTTTTCTGCTTTTCACGTTTTTTTTTTTCCTCCTCTAATGGTCTTACTACACATTAACTGGATTCATTGGGAAATTAACTGCATCTTCAGCCGAGTTTATAGCAAAACAGCTTCACAAACATGGGAAGCTCCCCCTGCAGTGGGTGCAGTCATGGAATGTTTCTTGGTCTAATTGCATGGCCAAGTTCTTCAGACCCTAAATAGGTGGTCTAACCTCAGGTCAGTTTCAACTTACCTCCACAATGAGGCCCTAAAGCTGTGAGTGGAGCCATATTAGCAATTGTATAAGGCTGCAATCAGGATGAAACGAGTGATTGAAGAACAATTGGTAATCAGGCCGCAGTAGATTCTTGCAAACCTGAGTGAAGAGCTCCTTTTCTGCTCTCATGATCAGCAAGAAAATGAGTTTGTTAAGCTTGTGATTGTGCTGCTGTTCGGAGCCGGACAGAGATCCACTCAGTATGAGGGCTCGCTCTCGACTTTATGGAAATTACCCGACATCTCAGGGGCCTTCCCCTTGTTGACCTGTTGGCTTGAGCTGGTTCCATCCTGTCGAGAGAGAGAGAGAGAGAGACAGAGAGACAGAGAGACAGAGAGAGTGCAAAGGGTGCTTCTCTCTTTTCTATTTTTCTACGGCTCTTCAGATCAGAGTGAATGGACGAGCCGTTTAGGCAGAAGGGCTGTGTCGGAGGGCAGAGGGCCGCTGTGGGAGGGGATAAAATACATTTTGTGAAATAGGGAGAAGCCATTAGCCAAATTCCATCAAAAGATGGGAATTAATTTGTTGAGTGGTAGTGTGGCTCTGTGCTGTGCTGGAACAAGAGCCTAGTGTCCGGCACATAGCCTGCTGGAACATATGAGAAGCCCCCAACACTGCCAGCACTCAGTTACCTTACAGCAGCGTTTCATCCCGTGTTTAGTGGTTTGATTTGATTTTATATAATAAATGATTCAACTCTGGTCACTGCATCAGTAAGTAGCTTTTAAACGGACTCATTGGTAGGGCTGTCCTGTCATGTGATCTGATCTTGGGATCTTAGAATTTCATATCAGCCAATACATGTCCTACATATCTATGTTCAGCCTCACTGCATAAGAAAATCTACCAGTCTATACTACATCAACAACAACAACCACAACAACAACAACAACAACAACAATAATAATAATAATAATAATAATAATAATAATAATAATAATAATAATATAATCTCTTATGAACATACATTGCATAATGTGTAATCTTTTTGTGTACTCTGCTGATATGATACAGGGTCACTGTGCATTATATTGTAATATATTACTACATTGTTAGTAATTAAATACTGAATTTGATCATGGTTTTTGTCTTGTACTTTGTAAGGATTATAAAAACCCTCCACAGCTTGGAACTCTTGTTAAAACACTGATCATCTACTGTTTTGAGCAGTAATGCAGTAATTTTGTATTGATTAGATTGACAAACATTTTGAATAATTAACAGTAGTCAATTGACATTCTGTCAAAAAAGTTAAAACAGAATGTACATTATTATTATTATTATTATTATTATTATTTTTATTATTATTATTATTATTATTATTGTTGTTGTTATTAGTCCCTTTCTTTGGTCCCTTCAGAGGATTTTAGCCGTTTTTCACTGGTTAGATTGGGTAGGCCTTACATTTTTTTTTTATTGCAATAGTATCATGTAAGTGTATGGGCATGTAATGTTGCATGCATTGCATCCAAAGTGTTAATTAAAAAATAAACTTTGTTTTTAAAACTGATACAATATTGTAAAAATGTTATATTGTGATGCTCAAGTGTATCGACACTTTCCTACACCTCTAGTATAAATTATTTCTACCTGTAAAGATTGTGGAGACAGAGGTTCATTTTGTGTTTAAACCAGGACCAGAAAGCAGTGCTGTCTTCAGACCCCACTGTTCTGGTTGTATTTCAAAAATGTAAAATGTAAAATTCAGATTTCTCATTGCATAACGCTACCAGCACTCGATGGGTTAAGGATTGCTCCCCTGGATAATGTCAGTTTTTGGCACCTCTTCCAGAGTGGCGTAAACAAAGCATAGAAGAAACAAAGGATCAGAAATGGATTTGGATTAATATTGCCAAAATCCTATCCATTAAAACAGGCCTGGATCAAACCCAATACCCTGGACTACCCATTAGGACTGGTTATATGTATGTTTGCTGGTTTGTTTGTGTGTTTGTTTATTTGGAGGGTATTCAATTCCTTATGTCATGCACATAATATATAAATATATCATACAGTATACAGTTGTTTTGAGATCTGAGCTTTTTGGGGTTTTTTATGTTTTGTGTTTCTCATCCGTCCTTGTGTCTGAACTGGCTCTTTCTGACTTTCTGGAGACCAAAAAAATCTTCCACTCCACTTGGCTTATTTTGACAGAATTAATCAACCTGCATGCTGCTTTAAAGTGAGCAATAATTCTGCTGATTGAAACACATTCAAGTCAACTGGAAAAGTCACTAATGGCCAATAACCTGGATGAAATTAAACGTGGGAATGGAGGATTTAAATTCTGATGATATGCATCATAAGTATTGTAATTATAGATCTTGGTCTGTTCCTCCATTATTAATTGTCCAAAGCATAATGATTTATCATGCACTTGGAAAATGATTATTAATTTTCTGGATGATTTTACCTGTGGGCGTCTACAAGACTCCACTTAGTAGAGACGAGAGAGAGAGAGAGAGAGAGAGAGAGAGAGAGAGCGAGAGAGAGAGAGAGAGAGACTGCTTCATAAGAAAACACGTCCTCGAGGACACAACAGCTCATTTTTACTTTAATCAACTCACACTTAAAAGAGCTGATTATGTTTGCTGAAGCTCTTTGGGGAAATTTAGAGAAATAATATAATCCTTAACATTATTTGCTTTGTTATTTATTAATGTGACTGCTGAACTGGGTCATTTGTGTGTTTAGAGAAATATTAGAAATAACCATTGTTTCTTTTCACACACTACCCTTCATAGACTTTTGATCATCACTATGAATTTGTCATTCATACACTGTATAGAGTATAATACAGTACTGTCCTGAGAAAAAGACCACGTCAGTCATTAATCTGACAGTCTGCATTTATTATCAATAAATAAAAATGATCAAAGAAATGATTTGATGGGGTTAGATTTGCTTCACTTCCAAATCTGGCCTCAAAGAAGCCCATTATTTACCCCAAATACCTCTCATCGTTATGTTAGTTCACTCGTTCCCAACTGAATTAAATCCCAGTTTAAATGCCACATCTGCTTCCAGTGCATGTTTACTGCTCTGTCCATGTGTACATGCTCTATCTGCATCCAGACTCCGACTGATCAAAGAGAAGGGGCGGGGCTAATGACATCAACAGATTTCGGTTTAGGGAGGAAAATGAGGAGGGAGGGGCTGTTTGAATTTAATTTAGAAGAACGTATTATTATTATTATTATTATTATTATTATTATTATTATTATTATTATTATTATTATACATTTCCATGGCAATCTAATCATTTCAGATAATTAATCACATTAAGCTTAATAACACAAAACGAGATGTGTAGTATAAAGTGTGTATTAACAAAAAGATCATGTGCAAGTACATTTTTGATCAAAACAAACAAAAATAAAGGTCAGTATCAGCGTGCCTTATGGAGAGTGGCTTTCTTGTAAGCCTTTGAATTTGGAGGGCTGGTTTAGAACCTTGATCTGGCTGGTTCTGGCCCACGGATCATGTGTTTGATATCCCTGTGTAAGAACATGGCCCAAAATATACCCTGATCTGACCTCAGTAGAAGAAAGCCTTCCATTCAGAATGTCCTTGTGGGAAAGATCTTCATACACTTTCTCTTCTTCACGGCATTTCTTCTCGCTTGTGCTTGTACATCCATCCGTCATACACGTTTAGATTTCTATAGACCCTCACTCTGTGTGTATCTGGCTTACTCAAGCACTTGTCTTTGTTCGCGCCTTGGTGTGAAGAACTCATTGATATTGTGCGATAATCGCTTAATGATCGAACGATTCACATGTCAGGTAGCGTTCAGTAACACCACTAGATCTCTGTGACAATGACAAGTTCCAGTGAGCTTCTGTTAAAGAAAGTCTGGAGTGAAACAGTTTGTGTGTGGGCAACTGGTGCGCTGACCAAAGGCAGCCCACGTTTACAACCCACACACACACACACACACACACACACACATGCACACTCGTACTCACTGCTCAAGGCCTGTTGTTTTTGCCACCGCTGAAGGTTGTGTAATAGTTTTCCGGTCTTGATAAGCTCAGCGGGTGCCAAACATACCTCATTGACACGTATTAATTAATTTGCGTCTGATGGATCTATCCTGTGCCATTTGTTACGAGGGCATTCCTTTTTAATTAAAAAAGCCCCATGCTTACGTCTGGTTCATGCTGACCTTGTGTTGGAGCATGCTCCTCCACTGCACTACATGAAGGCTGATTCCCATATTTGGGTTAACTATCAAGGTCAGTTTGTACATCGTCAGTCCAACTTGTGTTGATTGTACACATTCTTATGTCACGCAAAGGTGTCACTTTGTATCTGCTCTCTGTCAGGACATTTTGTGAACATTCATGATATTTATCATACGCAGTGGCAGGCAGAAGATGGACCGATCTCCAAAGCACATCAAATTAAGGACAAAATATTAGGAACAAGATTAGTTAAGATTGAGCTGAGAGACACTGAGTGTCTTCTGTTTTGTCAAGAACTGACCCTAAACAGGACAAAGCCAAAACTAGGGGTCCTGGTTGGTATATTTACGTACATATATGTAAAATTTGCTCTACTGTGAACAATTATAAATCATATATCTTGTGATTTTTATATGTAACATAAGTTTTCTCTGGGGACTATATTCCTTTGAAACAACTTGCATGCTATTATTGCCACGAGAACCCTTGTCTCCAAAAATATTGGCTGGTTGCAGAGTAGAAATTGGATCTGATCAGAAAACCAAATTAAATAATTAAACATCCTGGATATTTATGATTTTTTTTGGTATATAAGTATATATCAGTATAATCCCTTTCTCAGGACTTTTATTTAGAAATCCGAGTGAGCAAAGAAAGAGAGCAAACGACCCCTTTCTTCTCATTTCCCTCCGTAACCCAGTATCTGGCTCAGTGGTGTCATTAGCCCCGCCCTCTGACTGATCGGTCAGACACTGCATACAGGTTGGGCAGGTACATGAGCATGGCTCCTTCGGCATTTAAACTGGGATTTAATTCAATTGGGAAACAAGTACAATTTAGCTGTTTTCTGAGCTGGATTACTCACTTATGATGTCAAAGCTGTGGTTAGATGGGGTTTGTAGCCTTGTAGTTTGTAATGTGCATCATGTCTGTAGGTTACTCTGACCCTGAGATATGAAGCCTATAAAAGGCTAACTGCAGTTCAAGGGTGTTACATTGTTGCAATAGTTTATGAGCTGCATCAATACTTTTTAAACTAAAAATCCAAAGTGGCGTGACACTGATCCCAGCATACCAGTATAGACTATATATCACCCAGCAAGAACTGACCGAGTGCTGATACTCAAGCTACAAAATCTGCGACTGTATCTCTGAAATCCAGCCCTGCCAGCCTGCTCTCCTTTTGTAAACGTGACACAGTCAGGCAATCTGCCTATCGATCACCTCCATTGATCCTGTTGCCCAGGCATAAAATAATAGTTTCTCTTTTACTGCTGTATTAATGATCAGACAGTAGAGGATCTCCAAAGTGCCCTGGCTGCTTCTTGATTGATCACAGGAGATATCAGCGTCCCTGAGACAAAGGGTCCCCAGCTTTCATTATCTGAATTGAGTAACTTATCCGATTATGGAGGTTCACTCGATTGCTGAGCGCTATCTGTCATTAATTTAAAAGGTGGTGGGAGCAGATGAGGGTTTGCGGAAGGGCCCGTGGTAATGCGCCTCCTGTTCCTGCTGCAGCCTGACATTTGGTGGACGTGCGCTGAGCAGATTTGTTTGGGGTGGCACTGTTGACCTCAGTGTTTTTAGTGGGCTGGGTTCATTGCGCGAGCATGTGTGTGTGTGCGTGTGTGTGTGTGTGTGTGTGTGTGTGTGTGTGTGTGTGTGTGTGTGTGTGTGTGTGTGTGAAACAATCTTTTGAGCAGCACTCACTCTAATATGTATAGAAGAACTACTGCATAACTAAGATGTTGCGAATTAAGATGTAAATCTTGTTTATAGTGGTTTGATGTGAAATTGATCTGAAATTGTTAACAGTGGTGGTGAATCAAACCAGATGTCTGAAGAGTCTAACATCACAGAAGGTTTGGATCTTCCATATTTTACAGAGAGTAAATTGTGGCTATGAATACACAGGCCAATGCCCGAGAGTTTATTATTATTTCTATATTTAACACTATTTTACCATAATCAGCATTACAAACAAACACCAAGACGTTTGAAGTGAATAATAAAAAAAAGACACCAACACTGTTAAGTCTTGTGAATGTTAAAAGTCCAGTAATTGATTACATAAATTCATAAAAAGGCTAAACATCAAACCAGACAGTATTATATATAAAACAAATTCTCATAAATACATGCATTTATGACTTTTTTCCCCAATAAATTCATAACATTTGCATGATTTTCTCACATTCATACATTACAAGCTTCTGCCCACTGGTGCAGCTGTTTGGCCAAATATATATAAGCCAGTCTGCCATGAACTTGAAGAAGAATTGAGAAAACTATGTTACCACAGCCTGCTGCTTTTTTCTGTTATGTAGCTTCTAAATCAGTTTTTATATTAAGGTTAGAGTTAGGGTAAAAGTTAGGTTATGTTTAGGTTATAGTTAGGATTATGGTTTTGTTTTGGGTTAGGGTTTGGGTTAGATGAAGGGGTTGCTCATTTTTTGGCAAATAAAAATGCATCAAATAACAAAAAACATCCCACAAAATTGGTCTTTCTATATGTTCTAAATGTTAAGCTGTTGTCACTGTCAGCTACTGTACAGGAAGGCAATGAATTGTAGCTAACTTAACTAATTTTATGGTGTTTAAGTAGCATCTTCCCATAAAAAAGGTCCAGCAATGACTGCATCACAATGACCAGTGGTCATTCCTCTAGAACAATGAAGGAGTGCAGAGAAAAGAGGCAGGGCTGGAAGTCTGCTGGTGTTACTCTTTAAACTACTGCCTGATGGGGAATGTGTGCCTAATAAAGTGCTCTGTGAAGCAGTATATTTTATACAATGATACAGCAATAAAAATTCCTTTGGTCTGCGTTTTTAAACAAATGGGCCCTTGTTGTGTGGTTGTGTGTGAAGGAAAATAGAATCCAGAGAACGAGTGCTCTTTACCCTTCCCCATCCGGCGCTGCCTTCACTCCTCTACCTCTTGCACAAAGCCCAGAGGCAGATGAATAGATGGACTCCATGTAGCCAATGAAGACAGGTGGCAATAATCCTGCTAAGAGACAGATCTAAAAGCGCTCATACAAAACCAATTTCAGCTGTGCTCCATTTGTCAAAAGCTCATCAGAGTGAGGGACGAGAGTGCTGAGGCCGCATGGCCTCTGAATCGCTTCGTTCCTGATTGCCTTGTCAGGGCACCTTATCCTCTTGAGAATGCCACAAACACACACACACACACACACACACACACATGCACACAAACACACCAAGCTGAAGTATTGATGCAACTGTCATTTATGCTGTACTGGCAGCCACCTTAAAAAACTCCCATAGACTGCCACAGGTCTTCTCCAGCTCGCTCCCTGGGACCTCCAGTAGCATAACTACCAGCAGTGCAGGCAGGGCAAGACCTGTATTGTAGGGGGCCCACGAGAGCCTGGTCTTCAGAGGACTTTGTGAATATGTGACTAAATCAGCCTAGATATAGTATGAGACTCATGCATATTCACAACTTGCTGATGCAAACTTGGACGTGCAATAAATATTTGAACAGAGAATTTTACAAAGCAAGCAATTTAATTATACTACCTGAACCCACACCTACACCTAAACCTAACCACTACTTAAACCCTAACCTTAATCCTGACCATCCATAATCTAAACTTAACCTATACATAACCTAACCCTAACCATAATATAAACGTAATATAAACACAACCTGAACCGAATCATACTCATAAACAGTGTACAGTCTGACATATTTTATAGAAGCTCCATAATAGGGAAAAGGCAACATGCTGGGTACCGGAGTGTTCTTCATGTACATGGAAGACTGGTTTATGGGTATTTGGCAAAACAGCACCACCAGCGCATGGGATGAAAGAAATGAGTGCAAACTGTAAATGTAACAAAATTCTCGTGGTTCCTTTTAGTCATATATCATTATTTGTGCAGATCTTGTTGCCAATGTAGCCCAGCCTCATAATGTTTTGGAGCCATTATATCATTGTTTCCTTTACCCCAAATTCTGGTTCTAAAAGTGGTTCATCAGAGCTCTGTTCAAAGCCACTGGAAACTGTAATATGTAGGTGATTACAAACTGTCTTCTTGCCAGTGAGTTTCAGACAATGGAATGGGTTCTGTGTGAGGGCTTCAAAATAAAATATACAATCATGTGAAAATAAATATCCCCACGAACAACTTTGTCTTTTTAAACACATTTCCACATATGGACGTTTGATCCTCATGTTAGATGGACATGAAATAACACACACGAATCCGAAGAAATGCCTTTACCTCCACAGCAGTGACGCAAAACGTGCAGCACAAACCAAACACGGACTTGAGCACAAGATTCTCGAGCCAACTGTGAAGCATGGGGGTGGAAGTGCTTTACTGCAGCAGGGTCTGGAGATCTCTCCATCATAGAGACCACTATGAAATCTTTATTGTATCAGATGGGGGTTGGGGACAATGTAGGTCCATTGGAACAAAGACAGACGCTGAAACATCAATGGCTTTCACGAGGTGTCCTAAATTTTTCACAGGACTGTAGGAGTAAATTGTGACATTATGTTTTCCAAGGCAATACAATGACAGTGTTTTTTGGTGGTACTACTTATTGTAATGACTCTGACATTATGGAACTTTATGGCTTCTTTCCAGAAAGGCATTAGTAGCATTAAATCGCTTTTGCTCCAAGCAACTTCAGCAGGAACAGTTCTCTTCTAGAAAAACAAACAAACAAACAAACAAACAAACAAAAAAACTATTCTGATTAGTAATAATAATAATTAGAATGATCATTAGCAATTATTCATCAGTGTTCTATTCAAATAAAAAGGCCAAAAGATACTTGATGATTTTAGCATGGCTAAAGGGACTTTTATCCACACTCTTTATTACACCTCTTCCTCGGGGTAAACAAGAAAATTATATTTTCCTCTGTCACTGAAGGTCATTCTGATATGGGAGGTCATTCATTTTTCTAAACTAGTCCTATGCAATAATGCTTACACCACTGGACACTCCCTGCTGTTCCTCTTGCACATTTGAGAAGGAATCACTTCCCCCAAGATGCCTTATCTACCCTCATAATCGCTGACTTCTAGAATTAGACTTCCATTAATAAAACGTCTTAACTTAATACTAAAAGGGTTGCCTTCTCTCATGTCATTATAAATAACTTCAAGGAGCAAGAAAACAGGGCTTTAGTACACACAGTCCAGTACGACTCATGCTGAAGTGCTTCCACTTATCTCCTCCAACCCCCACCAACCACAACCCACCCCTGTGTGTCAGTGTGTGTGTGTGTGTGTGTGTGTGTGTGTGTGTCAGTGTGTGTGTGTGTGTTTACCTCCTTCTCCCCCGCAGCAGCGGAGGTATAGTGGTGAGGACGGAGGGACGGATGGATGGATGGAGGCTAGGAGGCCTTAATGAAAGAGTAGATTCCAGTCAGCCTGCTGGTTCTCATCAATCAGTCGTACGCTTTGGAAGTGTAATCCGAGGGAAGGGTGGGGAGGGGGGCATCAGGCTTTTAATCTCTATTAGTTAATGGACTCTTCTCTTGGCCTGCAGGAACTTTAGCCTGTCTGTCTGAAAACGAGCTCAAAAAGCTCGGGCCTGAGCAGAGTCCCTCCTGTCTCAAGCCTGACCAGGAGCCCCAAATAGCAGCAGCCGAGCAGAGGCTAAATAAACTCTGTTGAATTAGTCACTGGGCTGTAAAATGTCTTTTATGAAACTTTTAGGATATTTTTAAATCAATTAGCTTTTATGTACCATTCCTGGGACGCTTGTTTGAATCAAAGAAAGGGAGGAGGCTCCAGCATGTGGAGATGTTTTTGGAGTTAGACATACTTTTATTTGCCCGCAAATTAGAAGCGTATTTATAGGAGACAGTCACACATACCAGTTATTCTTATTTTCAGGAGTAAAGGCTACTTAGATTAACCGAATTTAAGATATTTGTATGAATTTGGCCATTTTGATCTAACGTTTACTTATGCTTACATTGGTTTTGTGTTTTGTTCACCTCATAAGGACTAAAAACACATTACGTCTCTGGAATCCTGTTTGAAACTGATCATCCAGAGTGTTTTTGAGCTGGAAATGAAAGGATTTGAAATGATTAGACAGACATAATATATATATATATATATATGTCAAAATATGAGACAGTAGTTTCAATAATATAAAACAACCTGAGTGTGATTTATTATTTTTATTATTTATTTATGCATCAGTATTTCTCAGGACTTTTATTTTGAAATTTGAGCACTGTTTGAGCAAAGAAAGAGAACAAGCATCTTTCTTTTTCGTTTTCCTCTGTCACCCAATATCTGGGTCATTGATGTTATTAGCCCCGCCCCCTCTCACTGATCAGTCAGAGTCTGCATGCAGGATGAACATGTACATGTGGACACAGCAGTAAACATGCACTGGAAGCTGATTTGGCATTTAAACTAATTCAGTTGGGATTAAATGAATGAACTGTAGCTATTTTCCAAGCTGGATTAGTCTCTGAAATTTCAGGACACAGTGGTGAGACCATGGATCTCACCATGGATATATGCATGATCTCTGTAGGTTACTCTGATCCTGAGATATGAAGCCTAGAAAACAGACTGTAACTGACCAAAAAGTGTGGATCTCGGAGTTCAGTTTTATTTTTCTTCCTCTCTTTTAATGTTTTGTTTTCCCATACCCAACCCGAAGATGAGAAAACTTAATGAAATCCATTACCAGGCCTTTTTTATGATTTTCGGAAGTGTTTCATTAGTGGAAGGCGTTTCGCACAACGACCCCACACATGGCCCCTTGCACGCCACGCTAAAGCGGCGGGATTCCAAAGGGCCTGGGTGTTAATGAAATGGTGCAAACATCCCCTCAGCCTCTCTGAGACTCTGACTTACACGGAGCCACATCCATCCGATTCAATTATAAATTACATTGGCTAACGAACCGTAGCTCATTATGGGAGGCAATTGCTCAGAACTGTCTTTTGACCAAAAAAATGTGGAAAATAAAAATGATCGTAACACTCCAGTGCCTTTATTCCATGACTGGGAGGGGTTGGAGTAAAATAGAACCCCCCCCCCCCCACACACACACACACACACATACCACCACCACCTGTCCAGCCATTTCACACCCAGAGAAGCGTCTTTACTGCCTGCATGTTGGCTCATCCAATTGCTTTATGTGAAAAGGACTTGATTTGTTCACACTGTATTTACCACATCTTTCTTCAATTTTCACCTTCCCACGTCCCACGAAGCATACTGCAGCTTCTGCAGTTCTCAGATCCATCATAAAGTCTTACTCTCTCTCTCTCTCTCTCTCTCTCTCTCTCTCTCTCTCTCTCTCTAATATACAGGACGCACGCCCCTAGCCTATGTGCTGCATCCACTTCAGGCCTTGTCTTTGGTCCTGTCAGAGTCAGACAGGCCCTCTGATCAGCGTATGCTAATGCTGTACTAACGGAGGCGTCTACTTAGGCCTCCCACGCCAACACAGCGACGTGTATGCAAAACAGTGGCCAGAGGAAAGAGACGGAATGTATTCAGTTGTTTTTTTTTTTCCTCCCTCAGAACTTCTGGCCAAGGCACATCATTCTCCCACTCTGGGGCACATTCGTCTCTTCGTTCGGTTCTTTTTAAGAGGGAGGTTGTTTCCCTTTTGCCACCAAATGTCATTTACACTTGTTAAAGACAAACCAGAGCCCTCTTTTAGATGTGATCAGCTGCCGAGGGATCCCCTGAGAGAAGCACTACTGTGGTCATTTCTGTAATCTGTCCATGCCCTCCACAGTGCCTGTGGACGCGTACAACTGCAGAGTATAAAAAGAGCCAGCGCGTGTGTGTGTGCGTGTGTGTGTGTGTGTGTGTGTGTGTGTACATATAAACTATACACACACATAGTTCATCTATTTCTCCGCCTACTTTTTTCCCTTCTTTAACCCTGTTATTCAATGGCCAGGACCCCTCAGGACCACCACAGGGCAGCTACTTTGTGGGTGGTGGGTCATTCTCAGCACTGCAGTGACACTGACATGGTGGTGGTGTGTTAGTGTGTCTAGTGTGAGCTGATCAGACGCAGCAGTGCTGCTGGAGTGTTTAAACACCATGTCCACTCACTGTCCACTCTATTAGACACTCCTACCGAGTGTCTCCACCTTGTAGATGTAAAGTCAGAGACAGAAGCTCATCTGTTTCTGCACAGTTTGTGTTGGTCGTCCTCTACTCCTTCATCAGTGCTCACAGGACGCTGCCCACAGGACGCTGTCAGCTGGATGCTTCTGGTTGGTGGACTGTTGTCTGTCCAGCAGGCGTACTGAGGTGTTTAAACACTTTCACTGATCCACTCATACCAGTCCAACACACACTAGCAAACCACCACCATGTCAGTGTCACTGCAGTGCTGAGAACGACCCACCACCCTAATAGGTGCTTACTGGTGGTCCTGTGGGTTCTGAGAACTGGTGAACAGGGTGAAAGGGGGCTAACAATGTATGTAGAGAAGCAGAAAACCAGCAGTCTGTAATTTTGGAACTACAAAGTTTTGAATCACTGTGTTCATTAAGGTCTTCAAAGCTCTCCTGATGGTAGTCGGGTATGATTTATAGTTATCATCCAGCACCGGGTTTGGCAAATCAGTGCTTAATGATGTTAAATCAGATGAGCTGCTGGTGATGGAATTGTTTTCACGTTCACGTGCATCTGTTCTAATGTGATCTGGTGTTTTTATAAAAGAAAACACTCTCATTGCAGAAATAAATGCTTTTAAATAATGAGCTTAGGTGCATGAAACCACTGGCTGTATACATAATGGTCACATGAATACAACAAACAAAACTGGGAAATGTATTTGGGTTAACTGAATCCTCATAAATAATGATTGCACGGGTGTATACAGTGTCCTACTTCCAGGTTTTAAATAATCCCAATAGGCCTCTTGCCAGGATATTGATTGATTGGAAGGACCCCTAAAGGTCATATTCATAAAACATTAGGTGTTGATAAACACATTGCTGTCTGCAATTGTTAACCGCTAGTTAATATATTATAGCAGTCGCAGCTTGGTGTTGTCCCGCACTGAATTACTCGTCCATCTCCAGACGCTGAAATTTTAGCAATTTACAGAGCATGTTACCTGATTACCGATTTTCCTTGAATACCTAATTGCACATAAGCGCTTCTTATGAAAACAGATGTGTGCTGCTGTTTTTACTCATTCACTTAATTTTCCATATGTGCTGCAAACATGTAATAGGGTCATGCATCTGAAGCCCACAGAGCTATTACCCATCGTGCTTAACCATCACTCATTAAAGAGCTAATTTTTTCCTATTTGCGGCCGTTCTGAATTCATCGCATTTACAATTCAGACAAGCAAGTTGATTAACTGCCTCTTATTGGACACTTAAGCAGAACAGTTTCCATGATGTGTCTTGTCTCTGAGGTCACGGTTTCACCTTTAGGCAACAGCCTTCAGTTAAAGTGATAGTTTGTTGAAAAGTAAAATTTATATATTTGGCCAAAAATGTGCTTTGCTTGGCTGAACACGAACAGTTATTCAGAATGTTTAACTGACCATTTTAAAATTGTCTTCTTCAGTCTAAAGTGCTACCACAATGATCAATGAGTAGATGGTGCTCTCTCCACATTTCACATACTCAATGCAATGCTGGTCGGCACAGGCATCTGTTAGCCGTTGCATCAGAGCTGGGGACCTGGCATCACCACCAACTCGAGAAATATTGAGTCCTGTGAGCTCTAATGAAGGACTAGAGATTAGCAACACAAGCTGTGTAGAAACAGGGTTAATTCTAAACTAATTCACTTGACTCTCCAATGCCCTTGCATCCTACACACCCCCAGTATGTCATACCATCTAATATAACTCTCTGGAGCCCAGACACATAGATCTATTGGCACCATGTCTAATTCCAGGTGTGGACCAGAAGGGTATAAAGGCAGCTGTGGGGCAGTGCAACTGTGTTCTCTGGAATGATGGAGCTCCATCCAATACTGTTTAGATGAGTTGGGGAGCTGGGGATGAGGTGAGGTGGATCTTCCAACATCCTGACCTCACTAATGGTCTTGTCACTAAAGAAAGCCACTAACAGAAAGCCTTTCCGAAGACAGTAGAGACAGTTACTCCAAAAGCAGGATAAACTTTTTAATACCTTTGATTTTAGAAGAAACAATGAACGAGCAGGTGTCTCGATACTTTTGTCCATATTGTGTCAAAGGACTTCACATAGTGTGCAGCATCAGTATGATGATGTCAGCCTTGCTCCTTTATTTAACAGAGGCAGTGTCTCTCTCTCTCAGTGCCGGGATATAAACCAGTTATCCCAAAGCCACTTCACTGATCTTCCTGCTCTATCGCTTTTGACTCAATTGATGAAATAGGCTATTATGGGATCTTCTTTACTAAAGCACTTTCGTCCTTTTCAATATGTCTGATGTACATACAAGGCTGCTTTCATTTTCAGTGGACAAGAGGAAAAAAAGGAAAAAACCACCCCCACCCCACGCCACCCCCCTTCCACTGGTTGTCTCAATAATGTGGCTTCTTTCTTCCGAGTCGACCAAGATAATCGGATTTTCTTGGTGTATTTTGTGACCCTCTTTCTGTGCCGCTTTTGACCCTTGCAGAGTTGCCTTGGCCTTGATAGAGCCATTGTTTTAAACATAAACATAACGGACCAAAGGGGCCTATTGAAGGCATGAGGAGACAAGGCTAACAGCAGTGCCTCTATTCAGGACTACAGGACTGCCATTAAAAGAGAGAGAGAGAGAGAGAGAGAGAGAGAGAGAGAGAGAGAGAGAGAGAGAGAGAGAGGATACTTTTATCTGGCCCCGTTATCTCTCCTCTGATTATTTAAGACTTGGAGACTGACCTACACTTCACATCCTTATCTTCCACTCCCTGCCTTTCCTTTCCTTTAGCATTTACCTTCAGCAGACAGAGCCACATTGTTCAACAACACGTCTGTTTCTCAAAGCTCTTACCTTGGGAGTTGGGTCCATTATCTAGCGAGATGGAAAAATATGTTTCTTTTAACAAAGTAATATCTCTCGTGTTTTTGTCTATTCAGCCAGGAGACAACAGCAGAAATTGTGCCGATAAGCTCAATAACACTCACAGTTGTCCCACATATATATATATATATATATATATATATATATATATATATATATATATATATATATATATATATTGATTTAAATTGATTTTTATTTGAATTCTTGTATAAGAAAACAGAACTAACAGGTCTATTTTAAAACAATCAACCTGGCAAAGTAATGAGTGAAGGCCATCTCTACTACGTATTATATTATTATTCATTCCTTCATGGCACTTAAGTCATAGTATTTCACCCAGTTAGGAAGTCAAAAGTATACTTAAGTGAAGTTATAAAGTTGTATTATTTCATTAAATTATTAAACGATTATATTTTTAGGTTCAAATGGATGTAAATGCACAGACTTCAATTCATTTAAGCTATATAACATTCATATTTGCAGCGTGCGTACGATATGACCTCCTTGTTTGGTCATTTTAGCAAACTCCACTGACAAGGACCACTTTGTAGCCGCCTCCCACCTTGTCTTTAATGACCAGGACCACCACAGAGAGCAGGCATTGCTGTATATAGGTGGTAGGTCGTTTCTCATTTCATTGACACAGTGGTGGTGTGGGAGTGTGTGTTGCTCTGGTACGAGTGGATGAGACACAGCAGTGCTCCTACAGTGTCTACTTTATTAGACACGCCTTCCTTGTTGGGCCACTTTAAACCCTGTACCAACACAACGCACACTAACACACCACCACCGTGTCAGTGTGACTGCAGCGCTGAGAATGACCCACCACCCACATAATAGCTGCTCTGTGGTGGTCCTGTGGGGGTCCTGATCATTGAAGATCAGGGTGAAAGGAGGAGAATGAAGTCTGCAGAGAAACAGATGAACTACAGTCTATTATATGACATATAATAGACCATTTTATGAACCTAAATCAATATTGCTTCTTACTACCTTAAAATAAATTAACTTCATCCAAAGTATTTTTGCAATTTGTTTTTAGATGAAAAAGCAGTTAATCAACTGGTCACCACATCTTTTACGTTTTTCAGCTTTACTTCACAAACCCTTTTCAATTCAGTGCTCAATTAGTAAACTATTTTCCATTTACTCAACATCAGTCATATTAGACCGAGGACGTGAATAACACTGAAACACCTGGGAAAGGATTTCTGACTCATATCTGCTTGTGAATTACATTAAGTACAAAGCCTCACATTCCTAAAGTCCACAGCAGTTATTGGATTGGACACATGGTCCTATGAAAAGAGTTTAATTAGTGTATAACCTTTTCGTTGTGTGGAGAATCATATCGGCTTATATCAAATAAAATATTTATAGAGTCTTCCACTGAATGTTCAGTTGGGTTTCCATTAGTTCCATTTGGCATTTGGACATTAGAGTGGGACTCATGGCAAAGCCTCTGCACCCCATGCCTTTTCTGGACATTGATGCCACTGAACTTTGACCCCTGTGCTGCAGGAGTCCATAAGAGAACAAAAGGGGTAAATGTGTATCTAATTACGGCATGATAGGTTTCAGACTCCATCTGTTTTTGAAATACCTCTTCTTTAACTGGAAGAACAGGACAGCTAGCTGCTGCTGCTGCTGCTGCTGCTGCATGATATCTTCCATTATTCAATATAGGTTGGAACGAAATGTTTGGCTTTTTGCTTTTCCTGTATTAAATCCAGATTAAACCCACTGGGGTTTTCAAAACAGCCCTTTCACTGAAGGCCTTGAACAGCCATGTGTTTAAAACACAGCCCAGGTCCATGCACAAGTAGGAAACATCCTAGCCTTGGGAACAAGCTGCAATAGAGAGGGATTGAATTTGGGCCTGGCTTTGGAAAACCAGAGGGGCTGGACTGGGGGTAAGATGGAAATCAACAAAATCGGAACTCTAGATAATAGGGATTAGTGAGTGGAACGCTCCAGAGAGCCCCCATATCCTTTTAACTGGCCCCCATTGCCAGATTGTGTAAATATTCCCTGAAATGTTCCCAAAACACACTGACCCCATTCAGAACAGCGGCTTCGGTTGTCATTAAATACTCTTACTCTGCAAACGAAACCCGTTTACCAGGACATGGTTCTTTTCTTAGGATAGCCTGCTTTACAGGGGTCTGTGCTGCACTTTACTGAGGACACTTGAATCCTCCAGGTAATTCAACGAAAATTCAGTAATATTTAATGAGTAATATTGATGAATCATTGTTCCCTGCACGAACAAGCATCAGACACTATCTAATGCCAAAGGTATCTCCCATTTGCCCATCTCCTGACCGCCTGGCTGAATAAACGGCAGTGTTGGACCTCAAGCTGTGCTGTAGGAAGTGTCCCACTGGGACGGAGGGGGTCAGTGTTAATGTACAGAGTGTTTAGTGTCTGCATTGAGGCCGAGGGGGCTGTTTAGATGGGGCTGTAGTTAGTATGGGGGTTGGTTTGGAAAAACAGTGTGCTGAGGACCACAGAGAAGGCCATTCAGGAGGAAGAGTGGGCTTATGGGACACGTTCAGAGCCCAGGGAATTCTCCACACACACAGCTTATCTGCTTTCCTCTTTAGGAATCTGCCTTGTTTATGTTTGTTCTGCTTTGATGTTCCAGGGTTTTTTTTTTCCTGTCATAGAGGCCACAGAATGCTCTGAAGGAGCTCCACTTTTAGGAGATGTTTTGTGTTTTGAGAGCTCTGAATATGTCATCAGGATATGATCATGTTGGAGGGGACTGCACGATGGAACTCTGTCTTTGAGGGACCTTGGGACTGACTTTAGGTGGCTTTTGTTTTGAGCTATAATGCCATTCTAATAAATGCAGATAGAGCGTTTCTTCACCCAATCTTTAGTTATGTTGTAACTCCATCTATCTCGCTGACTAGCTATTGGATCTATATGTCCAGCAGAACCGACAAAGACATGTCAAGCATTTCAGAAATACAGAATCTCAAATTATTCGAATAAATCAGGTGGCCATTGCTGGGGTGGTATGTGGGTGGGGTTTCCATGTTCTCTCGTGGTGAATTGGCTACTCTATATTGCCCTGGTATGTGAATGAAGGTCTGTATGCCCAGATACGGATTGGCACTCTGTCCAAGGTGAACCCCTCCCCCAGAGCTCCATGCAGTCCTCCAGATGGACGGTCATTTCAAATAGAGAGCATGCTATGTGTGATTGGCTGCCTGTTCTCACCATAAATGTAACTTCATTATTTCACAATCAGACAGTATTGGCATTAAAACAAAGCTTTGAGTTTATCATATAAAATATTTAGGTTTGACGTTTCATAATGTTGAACTTTTATCAGTTTTTTTTTTTTCTAGGTGCAACTATTTTGATGATAAGTGTCGTTCATATCTTGTAAGCTAATTTGTAAAGCTTGGTTCCAGGTTTCTCCTGAATGCCACCAGACAGCATGTGGATTTATTCAATTCTATCACCGGCTCACCTGATTTCACATCGTTAAGCACTGATTTATCAAACCAGGTGTTGGATTATAATTATAATTATACTATCATAATTATAATTATACTATACTAAAATTCTTGTTGCACACGTGTGTAGACAGACTACAACGTCACTGAGTTCAGCGCAGACGGTTTTTGGCAAGAAGAGTGAGCGGTCACTTTCTGCGGGTAAATTAATAAGCTTCGATGTGGAAATGAAAGCAGGCAAAAGTTCAGGGTCTGTCTGGGATAGGGCCTATCAGCTCTTCTGTAGTCATTAACTTGGCCTCTCTCTCTCTCCCTCTCCCTCTCCCTCTCTCTCTCTCTCTCTCTCTCTCCTCTCTGGCTGAAGAGCAGACAGTGGTACTGAGTAATGAAGACGGATGTGTCCTGCTATCAGGAAGCCACTTACTGCGGTTTGATGTAACCTTAAACATCGCGGATAGCTCAATGGCACTCACCACAAAGAATCTAATTAACGAATAGCCATTCTAAAGAGGGTGACGCCATATGCATTTGCAGATGAAGCCGCAGCACTAATTAAAAGCTGTTCAAATATCACACTGTGAGTTCTTAGAGTGTGTGTGCATGTGTGCGTGGTTGGGTGTGTGTGTGTGTCTGTGTGTATCTTGGATCTTTTTTTCTTTATTCACAGGGGATTATTAGCACCCTTCATCCACAGAAACGTGCACTGAAACTCTCTTATGTCTGTAAGCACTGTGTTGGCTTGTAGGTGTTTTGCAATAAGGAGGAAAGTAGATTAAACCAAGCAGATTCCAGTGCCGTTTCTGAGAACGCCGAGTTATTATTGCACATCTATAAAAGATTTATCGCTCCGTTTTCCATTTCTTATATGAATACGATGGCTGTAAGTAAGTACCTGTAAGCTGAGTCAGAAATGTCAAAAACAAAATGCCTAAGGCTGACAGAGAGCACACACACACACACACACACTCACACACACACACACACACACACACACACACAGAGAGAGTGAGAGAGACCTGCCTAACCTGCCCTGTTTTTATAAGCCCTGCTGGTGCTAGCACTGATGTTAAGTGGAGACCTGTATGTGTTGTAACAACAGAGCACTCCACGCCTGAAGGGAAAGGGGAAAAGAGAGAGACAGAGAGAGACAGAGAGAGAGAGAGAGAGAGAGAGAGAGAGAGAAGGGGGGGGGTTGAAAGGACAGGTGTGAAGCCACAAGCTCTCATCAGCAGACCTGTTCATCCTAACAAAAGGGGCTTTGTTTGTTTTCCAATCAAAGGGCCTAATGACTTGGCCTCACAACTCTGAATGAAAAGGGAAATTTGAAACCTTATGTTGGACTATCAGGCTCTATTCAGTGCATTCACTCCTTTTTTTTGTTGACGGCCTTTGTTCAACAAGATAACTTTTAAAACATTTTGGGCCTATTTTCGATGGCCACTTTGACCTCTTTCTGCAGGCTCACTCAGTGACCAACATTGTGAACGTAACATGAATCAAAACATTACTGGATTGTAGTTTCTTATTGTCAGAAACTCTCACCTTCAACAACAAGAACACATTCGATAACGCTCATATTGATCTGGTTTAATCATTTTCGATCCACACATAAACAAGTACTTACTGATGCACACTGCTGTGTGAATGAGCTTGAGTGCTCAGGCAGGTGAAAGCATAGTGTGTCAAATTAGGAGGAAAGGCTTGTACATCGTTTATATTGCAATGAAAACGTGGTAGTACACAGAAAGCCCCGACTTCACATGCTTATGTGTTTTACTTTGAATAAAGCACACACCGTAATTCACCCAGCAACAGCTTAAAACCACTGAAGCCAATATTTTATCAGCCGATTTCCATTCTGCAGTTGTTGTTGCCGTCTGCGTGAATGTAGCCCTGCATCATGCAGCCCTCTGCCAATGGTGCGACCCCTAGAGTGTGACCTCTTTAGAACTCTTCCAACTGCTTAAATTGCTTTAGAACTCTTCTCCGAGGCATACTTCACTTCCAGATGATGCTAGAAACGCATCATAACGAGTCAGAATGGGAACCACAGGGTGACAGGACAACCCTATATAGTCGGTCAGGTGCAGATAAGGCCTGTCCTAGCATGGCCAAGCATGAAACCTACCCAAGAAGTTTCATTCCTGTCAGCTGACTCAGTTTGGGGGCAACTATTTTGAGTGTAGGTCTTTGAGCGTAGATGTACAGTATGTGTAAAGGAACGCACATAACTGCTTCAACTGCTTCCAGAAACTGGTTCATGTCTAAGATTGTCACAGGAAGTTATGGAAGGTTAGTCTTGAATTGTTTAACTGCAATCGGTAAACAACGATTAAGTAATCGTTTTAGTAAATATTTATGGGCTTGTTTTTGGGAGAAGTCTGATCCTGCGTCATTTTGAATGATGTCATGGTGTCCTGCCCTAAATTTCAGACATTGACACTGACAGTGTTTAGTTATTCTCATCCTCTCGTAAACATAACTGATAGTAGCTGTTGTTTTCCTGGGTCTGTTCTTCTGCGTAACACACTATCTCTTCTCTCTCTCTCTCCTCTGTCTCCCTGAACAGTATCAACAGCGGCGGACAGCCGTATGGAGGGCTTTGGCCAGCCAGTGGCAGATATGGCCCGTGGTGGTTGTGTGCGTGACCTTGCTGGCCCTGGTGCCATACACGGTGTTTCGCATGTTAACAGCCTTCAAGAACCCCCCTCCGCATGCACTGTTCAGAACTGCTGCCATCTGCTTCGGCCTATTGACGGAAACACTGCTGGTCAGGTGAGTCCGAAAGAGTCCGATGTCTGGGGAAAGGAGTAAATCTGCTGTAGCTGAACATCTGAACAGTGCTACAGCAAAAACACACCCACTCAAAACAAAGGTGTGTGCTTTACACTCACTGTGAAATGCGTTAAAAACACTTTGGAAAACTATTTCCCCAAACTCCTCGTGGGCAGTGTAAAACATGTCCGAATTCCCCCAATGGCCCGGCACGTTCTGTACACTCAGCTCTAATTCTCCCGTCGATGGCTCTCCTCTGGAGTAGTGACACAGACATGGCCGATGCTAGCTGTCTTACAGCAAGACACCTGTGTGGAGGGAATTCCCAGTAGAAATGCCCGTCCCCTCCTGTGGAACCTGTTTTAGAGTGTGGGAAGAGGAAGAGAGGGGGAGGCTAAAATTAATTTGGTGGTTGGGGCTTTGGGGTTGCCAGGAGGTGCGCACATCTGCGCCTGTCTAATTGCAGAGATGACAATAAAACATGTGACACCGCCCGCAAGCCTTCAGCACACTGCTGTATCAGAGAGAGAGAGAGAGAGAGAGAGAGAGAGAGAGAGAGAGAGGTGGTGGGAGAGACAGAGAAAGGGAGAGAAGGAGAGCAGGAAAGAAAGAATGTGAGAGTAAAGGCATGAGAGACACGAGAGAGGGATGGATAGGGAGATGGAGAAAGGATATTTTCTCTCTAATTTAAACAAATTTAATCATTGTGACTGCACCAGTGTGTGTGTGTGTGTGTGTGTGTATGTGTGTGTGTGTGTGTCTGTTGCTTTGGTTAGTCCTTAAGATTAAGGTTGGGTTATGGGGAGCACAGCATATTTACACTAGGGCTCTTCCAATCCTCTCCTGGAGGACCAGTGTCCTGCACAGTTCGATGGTATCCCTACTCAAACACATCCCCTAAACCTAGCAATTAAAATGGATTTAAGAAATTTGTAGTTAAACCATTAAGATACACCAATCAGCCAAATCATTATGACATTTTTTAGGCCTCTTTCGCCCTGTTCTTCAATGATCAGGACCCCACAGGACCACCACAGAGCTATTATGTGGGTGGTGGGTCATTCTCAGCACTGCACTGACACTCACATGGTGGTGTGTTATTGTGTGTTGGGGTGTTTAAACCCCTCAGTGTCACCGCTGTACTGAGATCAGTGCACAAAGCAGACATATCCAGCCAATAGTGTCCTGTGGGCAGCGTCTTGTGACCAACACAACAAAAAACTGTGCAGAAACAGATGGAGCAACTAGGTAGGCGTCTGTCTAATGGAGTGGACAGTGAGTGGACACAGTGTTTAATCCACTTATACCAGCCCAACACACAGTAACACACCACCACTGTGCCAGAGTCACAGCAGTGCTGAGAATGACCCACCGCCACAGAATAGCTGCTCTGTGGTGGTCCTGTGGGGTCCTGAGCATTGAAGATCAGGGTGAAAGGAGGAGAATAAGGTGTGCAGAGAAACAGATGAACTACAGTCTGGAATTATAGAACCACAAAGTGCTCCTGTGTGGACAATGGAGCTGATAGAATGGACTGGGAATGAAGAAATAAGGAGGTGGTCTTAATGTTATGGTTCAGTAAATAAAATGAAAATATTTTTGGGGACCTGCTTTGCTTTTAAATGCCCTGCTTGCCCCTGTTTGTCATGAATGCATTTAAAGTAGCACCAGAATGTAAAACTATCTTTACACCGGTTCAGTTCATTAATAAGAGTTTAGGAAGTGTCCTATTGTGAACATCCTGTTCTGTCCTCTTTCAAAAGCAAAATCCCTGTTAGTAAAACAGCACTATAAAACAGACCAATTCCAAAATCACAAAACTGTTATGTAAATGTCTCGGCTTATTAATATGTACACACCCAATATTTGCACCCAACCCACTAAATAAACACAGCAGCTACGTCTGGAGTAGATGGAAGCAGAAAACTCAGTAAAGCCAAAGCTTGGCAGCCATTATGGCTGGTCTGGAAGACCCAGTGCACATAAAAACTGGACACTGTAAGGGTCCAGAGAGGACAGCATTATACAGAAAGACTTACTAATTACAGAATGGTACTAAAGGCTAGGCCAGGATTGGCTCTGCTGCTGTGAGCCACTGCTGTGACATAAACTAGCCAATTAAAGCAGAGTTCATCTTTGTTCCCAAACCCACCGTGTTTCATTGTCAGGACAAAAAAGTGCACACAACACATGCCTTGTGAATATACCCCACACCAGTATGGACCTGCCACCAGCCTGCTCAGTACCCCGTTGACAGCTGGGGTCTGAGCCGCACACAAAACCTACAATCAGCACAAAACTACTGGTACCGTGACTCACTGGACCACGTCACATGTTGCCAGTCATCTAGGGTTCAGACTGTAGCCTCACAATCCCAGTTAAAGCACTGTGTCTGTGGTTATGGTGTAAGCAGAGTCACTCTGGTGGATCTTCTGCTCCTATACCCCATGCACTTTCCTGCATTGGATGCCACTAGTGAACACTGGTGGGCAGCCACTGCACTGTCTACTGTGGGTGGTAATGCCTTCTATGACATACCCCTTGTACACCTGTGTAATCCGGATCAAGGAACATTAAATAATGGCAACTTTGAAAACTAGCCTATGTCTCAGATTTCTGTGCCAGGGTAGACTATTCTACTGTACAATGAAGAACTGCAGTGGCATAAACCAGTCAGTCCAAGTCCACCATGTTTCATCACAAGGAAAAAAGTGCACCCCAAACCAGTATGGAACCCCCACCAGCCTGCAAAGTGTCTTATTGACAACTGATAGTGAATGACAGATGGACACAACCGTCCCTTTCCAAACGTGTGCCAGTGTTTAACGTTCCTTGGATCCACAGTGTCATGTGTGTGCCAGGAAGGCATTACCACCAATAATGGACAGTGCAGTGGGTGCTTAACGATCATGACCAGTGGCATCTGGCTAAAACTGTCGGTAGACTTCAATGAGATTCCATTCATGATCATGTTTTTGTAAATGTCTCTAAAACGGAGCATTTCCCACTAAACTACTCTGTATGATGTTGTGAACATTGCAGTCCACATCTCTTTAACCCACTGTCTTGGACACTGGTCCCCCAGAACCACATTTGAATGAACTGGTTATACTTACTCGTCAACACAGCTGGACACAGAAGACAAAACACTGTATTGATGTCAATAATTGAATTCATGTGGAAGTGATGAGTTAATCAGTTCAACATTTCACTTTATTCCAGTGGATATGGAAACTCCCCACAAAAACAGGAATACAAACAAGTGTGTGTGTGTGTGTGTGTGTTTGTGTGTGCGCTGTATTCGTTGCAGGCCACTGCTGCATGAAGTATTTGCTAGAGCTTGATTAAGTCAAGATAAATTTGATTAGATTTCTATAAACACCTTTTCCTCTCTATGACTCTGAGACTCAGTTTACCTCCACGCTTTCACTGCTGTAATCACTAAAGCAATGAGCCACAGCACTCTGAATCTCCTCCAGATACACACCCTTGGACTGTACCCGAGTGCTCGTGTGTATGATTTACATCTCGGGAACTACAACTATGATTTCAAGAACACCAACCTGTTTTTACTCCGAATTAATTCTGTTATTCTCTGAAAAGGGATGCGCAGTAATGTCGCACTCTCGGACGAGTCGTTAGAGCCACACTCTGACCAGAAATATGAGTCGGTTTTCGGCTGCTTGTGAAAAGTATGCACTGCTATTGACATGATCAATGAGGGGTAAAATTAAAAGCTGCATTGATCCCCCATTTCACCCCCCTTTTCGGCTTGGGCCCTTGAGATACCGCAGTGCAATTTCCATGCATAACAATCTTTCTGCATTTCCCAGCGTAATGTGGCACCAGAAATAGGATTTTAACCTACGATGAGATTGAGATGTCATCATTAAGGCAGGCAGATGGGGGCGAAGGGTATGAGGTGTAAAACAAAAGGTCCAGCTGAGAAGAAATGGGTCGATTATGCATTATCTTCAAATCAAGATTCCAGGGTTGTAAAAACGTGGGGATTTGGGATTTGGGTGCAGTTTTGGGATGTTAAGTTGCCTTATAGGTGACATCATACTGAGGGACGCCACTTCTCTGTGTGTAGCTCAATACATTTTCCCCATATCAGTCTAAACATTTAATCATTAATTGATCCTGGTAACCTTTGTCTTCCTTCCCAGAATCATTGCAATCCCAGATTTCCTTACTGGGTGCAGCTATTTTTTTTTGATGATGAGAGTAAAAACAGGCCCCGTGTTTGTAACAGAGTAGTGTGAAGAACCTTAATATTGTCAGTGTTCTGTCGAATTAGGTTCTTCCTTAGGTCCTTTAATCTCCATTGAGACACAGATGATCAAGGATGGATTTCTAATTGAGCGCAGGGGCATCTGACTACTTTGGAATGGTGGTCCTGTGGGTCCTGACCATGCCTTAATGGTGCCATTGGGGCCAGGTGCGGCCTGGGGGTTGGCCAATGTGGCCAAGACCGGACGACGTTATATTAAAATGAAGTTACCGATGAATTCCTCAGTTGTGTGGCCTGCCTTGTGTGGTCCTGTAGCTTTAGCTGATGGTAACAGGAGAGTGTCCTGAGTGGACATGCATGGACACTCAGTTTAACGAGAATTGTGCTGTGGTAATGAGGGGGAAAGGGGCTATATTAGGATGGCCATATTAGGCAATTAATTGCCTCAGTGCTCTGAGTAAGATAAAGGTTCTCGTGAAGATGGAGCCTGAGAATATCTCAAGCTTGTGCAAGGCACAGAAATGTCTTTTTGATATGAAAAAGGGTTTGTTTTCAGGAAAAGCAACGGGTTTCATCAGTCCACAGTGGGACTGGGTGTGGTCAGTACTGCAGCTGCCCAAGGATTACTGTTGTCTTTGTCATGCAGTGGAAATGGGACCCTGAAAATGTGATGCACTGCTTTCATTTTATGATGTGCATCGAATCAATCATTAATACCTGAAATCTTGTTTTTTATATATTTTTTCAAACTGTTAATGAAAATGTTTTATTATATTCCGTTATGAAGTAAAAACAAAGAAGCATTGCCGAGCATTGCCGTGACAAGAGGTGGTGTGTGAGTGTGTTTTGCACTGGTACCAGTGGATCAGACGCAGCAGTGCTGCTGAAGTGTTTAAACCCCCCAGTGTCACTGCTGGACTGAGAACAGTCCACCATCCAGAAATATCCAGCCAAAAGTGTACTGTGGGCAGCGCCCTGTGGGCAGTGTCCTCTGAGCACTTTTAATTTATTCATAAAAATTAAAAGCACACTAGAGAAAACCAACCCAGTGATGCAGACTATAGCTTTATAATTGATGTCGGATAAAAACGAACGTTCTATTTTTGATTTTCAGATTATCAGCGGTGGCTATTAATGCCTATCATTTTCTGTTCCAGATAAGTAATTTATATCTTTAGATGTGGTTTTCCATTTTCCCAGCCCTAGTTTTAATATGAGGCTTTGCTGTCGACAGCTTAATAAAAACAATATTTTATTGGATCTGTTGTTCTCCTCTGAGGACTGATTCATAAATGCACTCATTTCTGACTCCACTGGCTCTCTGTCCTGCTCAAATCATCATCTGAAGGTTTAGTGTAGGAAAGCTGAAGTTGATACAGTGCTCAGTCCAGCAGTGACACTGGGGGGGTTGAACACTCCAGCAGCACTGCTGTGTCTGATCATTTCGTACCAGCAGAACACACACTACCCACCCCATCATGTCAGCTGTGTGGGGGCTACTGATCATTTTCTACTCCAGATAAGTAATTTAGATCTTTAGACCTGGCTGTCCATTTTCCCAGCCTTTAGTTTCATATAAGGCTTCTGCTTTTTGTCAAAAACAATATTTTACTGGATCTGTTGTTCTCCTTTGAGGACTGATTCATAAATTCACTCATTTCTGACTCAAAATGACTCACTGGCTCTTTTTCCTTCTCAAATCGCCATCTGGGGATTCCGAGCAGAAAAGCTGAAGTTGATACAGTTCTGCAGAGAACTTGCTTTAGAACTGGCTTAAGCTTATTTTCTGGTTGGTCACCTGCTCTCAGTGCAGATGGGTTTAAACACTCCAGCAGCACTGCTGTGTCGGATCCACAGCAGAACACACACTATCACACCACCGCCCTGTCAGCGCTATGTGAGTGATTTCTGTTTCACTATCTGTGCGGCTAGTGATCGGTTTCTCTGCGTATTTATGTCCTTAGACCTGGTTTTCCACTTTTCCTGTGTAGTTTTAATATGAGGCTTTGCTGTCAACAACTGAATAAAAACAATATTTTATTGGATCTGTTGTTCTCCTCTAAGGACTGAATCATCACATCGCCGTCTAAAGATCAGGGAAAGTTGAAAGAGTAGGAAAGTCGAAGTTGCTTCACCGAAACCTTGCTTTCGAACTTGCTTACCTTTGTTTTGGTAACAAAGTGAAGTAATCTCTGAATCATTTCAATTAAACTGAAAATAGGGTCTGCTCTCTCTCTCTCTCTCTCTCTCTCTCTCTCTCTCTCTCTCTCTCTCTCTCTCTC
>CM067504.1:39063900-39101400 GCA_034509495.1 Acestrorhynchus altus
TTGTTTGTTTGTTTGTTTGTTTGTTACTTACTTACTTTCTTTCTTTCTGATAATCAAGTTTGTTTGTTACAGTGTGAGTGTTAGCCTTTGTTTGTTTGTCTGCTTTCTAGTGTTTGTCAGCATGTTCAGCTTTGTTTTTAATTCCTTGGTTTGTTTCTTTAAATAAATATGCAAAACCCTGCGAATGCGTCCTCTTCCCTTTGTCTACATCTGAGTGTACTCGAACATTACCTATCTATCAATACTAGTGCTCAAAAAATGTTACTACTGTGAAAAAGGTTTGATAATGTGTTTCAACAATTAAATCTATATATTTCACATTCATTCAAAGTGATATATTTAATTTTTGCTGATACTGTGATTAGTAATCTATTCAAATTTGAATGACAATTTTCTAAATATTTTGAGATTCTGGATTTCTGGCTTTCATGAACTACAAGGCATACTGATCAACAGTACAACACTAGTGCACTAGTATGTGGCTTTTGCTCCTACACTCTCTCTCTCTCTCTCTCTCTCTCTCTCTCTCTCTCTCTCTCTCTCTCTCTCTCTCCCTCCTCTTTTTGATATTTTCAATATAAGTAATTGGAATAATGCCCCGGGTGGCCTGAATCATTAGCAAATGAGCAGACCTGCTTTTATTAGCCTCCGACTTGTAAATAATGCATTAAATTCCTGGCGTAAACACGACCAACCCAGCACCATATTCATTATGGAAAGAAACGTTGCTCGACTTCCCTCTAACTGAGGCCTTTCAGCAAATTCAATGTGAAAGGCGATATTTGTGGAAACAGCCATACAAATACAACATTGCCCTGGGCGTTTTTCCGCACTAACATGGGAAATTAAAATTTGTGACATGTACAGTAATTCTTTTTTTTTATTATTATTATTTTTTTTTTCTGCTGCTTTCGAATCCTTTCATTGTTTAAGAGGGGAAAAAGAGAAAAATCAGGGCTGTTTGTAATCAAGAAAAAATGCTCATAAGTTTTCCTATTAAACAGTTTTTGGGGGTAAAGAATGTGCCTTGTGAAGCGGTAATTAATATCACGGCTGCGCTGGTAATCTGCTGTTGCTCCAGCCCTCATCATCCTCACATTAATGAGCTGTAATTTTACGGCAGGAAATTGGTTTATGCTTAAACAACATGTTAAATAGCTGCAGAGAAACAGCAGGCCGTGGGTGTGAGCGTACAGCTCAGTGCTGTGGTCAAGCAGGGCTTGTAAAGCCGCGGCGCTGAGTACAGGTCTTGCTGGAGGGGCCAGATGATGTTTGTGTGAGTCAAAATATCACATTTCAGACTGGATACACACTCTTAAAAATAAAGGCTCCTAAATGGTTCTTGGCTTGGATGTTCTAGGACAAGCCTTTAATTGCTGTAGAACATTATGTGGATTTTCTTTACGTTTGCCCATCTCGTTTACAGAAACCTCAAGGGAAAGAGAAATTCCATTCTTCCATCGCATCTCTCCAAAGAACACATCATTATCATTTTTACATTCACTGTCCATGTTCTCAGCTCCACTTACCATACAGGAGCACTTTGTCGTTCTATGATTACAGACCGTTTCTCTGCAGACTTCTATTCTCCTCCTTTCACCCTGATCTTCAATGGTCAGGACCCCACAGGACCACCACAGAGCAGCTATTATGTGGGTGGTGGGTCATTCTCAGCACTGCAGCCACGCTGACATGATGGTGGTGTGTTAGTGTGTGTTGCTGGTACAAGTGGACTGTGTCCACTCACTGTCCACGCTATTAGACACTCCTACCTAGGGTCTCCACCTTGTAGATGTAAAGTCAGAGACAGAAGCTCATCTGTTTCTGCACAGTGTGTGTTGGTCATCCTCTAGTCCTTCATCAGTGCTCACAGGACGCTGCCCACAGGATGATGACGGCTGCATATTTCTGGTTGGTGGACCGTTTTCCGTCCATCAGAAAGACTGAGGGGGTTTAAACACTCCAGCAGCACTGCTGGACTGTACTTTTAAATGATTAAACTTTTAAGAGGACTTTTAGATGAATAAATATAGATTTTCTTTAAGTAAAGTAATGAAATTCTCATACTTCATTGATTGCCCCTCTGATAAAATGTAACTGTCTGAAAGGTTTTTTAAGCAGGTAATGGATAAAACAGGGGAATCCGATCTCAAAAACAGCCTGAGCGAACGCCACTGTTGTGCAGCCAAACCGTAGTGTCATTAACAAGCCCTCCAGGAATCACTGGGTAGACTGGACAGAACCGTCCTAGTGTAACATGAGTATTAAAAACATCCAAAAACAGGGAGATCAGCCTTCAGAAAAAGCATAAGTGCCTAGAAAAATGCTCAGCCGGGGATGTTTTAAAGCTCTGTGGTTCTGACTGATGTCCAGATTCAGCCTCTAAGACAGCTGTGACATTCATACTCTCACTTACCCTCCGTGGCAGCAATGGAGGCGACAGCAGGCCAGACCGTACAGACCTGATAGAAACGAACTCTAACTTCATTCAACAGTTGTGTTTGAGGATTAACATTAGACTGATGCCGGTGATCTGTGTTTGTTCATGCTGTCATCATCCCTACATTAATGACGTCTCAATTTATGGCAGGAAACTGGTTCATGTTTAAATAACATTTGAAATGAAATTAGCAGCCACTTCATTACGAACCCTTCCCATGCAGGTGAACTCATCCGTGCCGGTGTACGGTTAGGAACTGAAGTGTGTGTGTTGATGCAGTGTTGGTCTGACTGTGACACTTTATTAATTCTGTAAAAAAAGGAAAAGAAAAGAAAAAAAAGAAACTGTTTGGAAGATTCAGTTTGCTTTGGATCTGTTGACACCCTAGACTAGTCACTGAGAGAGCAAAGACACCTTGAATCAATGTTGATCCTTTAGGTGAAGAACCTTTGAAAGACTGTTGATCTCCAATGTTGGTTCAATGGTAAAGTGCACATACGGATGCAGGTAAATCAACATTGAGGAACCTGTTGTATGTATATATATATATATATATATATATATATATATATATATATATATTATTTATTCACAAGTATAAATGAATAATCAGGCATTCGTTTTAAAAATGGATAAATTGTCCAAAATAGTTGTTATTCTCAAATGCAGCCCTGTTTGAGATGGATTTGATGCCCTGGCTGCCCACCCTACACATCTAAAGGCCCACCTCAGGTTTAAATCCTGGTAACAAACACCCAGTATATATTTTGGCACATAACTGTAATGCCCAGACACACCAAAGGATCGTAATTGGACCCTGGGTGGACTAACAGTGGCAATGATGAAGAGTGCACAATTTTTGGGATCTGTAACAAAATCCTCCAACTCGGAGTCAAAACGCTTCAGCAGCTGTGGCGAGCGCTCTTCTACTGCACGGACATTTTCAACCATGCTTAAAATTTGAAACACCTCTAGGCCAGAAATTAGAACAGCAGTGAGCAACAGCCAATGAGACTGATAAACCTGAAGAACAACAAGCATGGGGAACGAGGCATTGAAGAACGGATGTGTGAACATTGACCAAGACTCATGCTTACCTCTACTATAAGAAATCAGAGCAGAAACCACCAGTGGGATTGTTGGGAGCCAGTGGGATTTTGTCATCAGCTGCACTTCGCCACACTTCCCTTCAGGTGATAGACTGTGTAGTTTGTGAGCCTTGTCTTTTGACAAGTCCTCTGTCCTGGATACTCTTATTGCATATACCACATGTGGTTGGTGTGGACAACAGATAACACCATCAGCACACCGTGTGGGAGACTGGGGTTCGGTTCCCAGTCTGGACTAATGAATGAATGAATGAATGGATGGATAACTTTATTAATCCCAAGAAGAGAAAGAGTACAGAACTCAAGTCTTACTAACAACACATAAATAGAAGGTAGTTACTAAAATTAAAGTCTAAAAGTAAAATGACTTAATAACAGAAGAGAATTCTGCCATTATGAGTATTTGTATGTAATACGTAGATGCACAGAACAGAAGATGAACAGAAGATCTGGATATTGTCCGTGAAGACGGATATGAATAGACGAGCAGTAATGTCCATCCATTCAGTGAGTCGGTCAGTTAAGTACATGCGTAAATAAGGTCTCAGTGCACTGGTCTTTGTCCAGCCAAGATTAGTGAGCCTGTCCTGTTAGTGGTTCAGTGTGTGATAATGTCCGACACAGTGAAGAGGAGTTGTACAGTCTGATCGCTGTTGGTACAAACGACCACCAATACGGCTCCTTGCTTAGAGCTGAAAAAGTTTGCTCCTCTGTCTGACCAGTAAGTCATGGAGGGGGTGAGATGTGTTGTCCAGGATTGCGGTCAGTTTGTTTCCACTCTATCACCGCCTCAAAACTCTCCAGTGAGCGTCCAAAAACCGAGCCAGCCCTCTTGATCACTTTGTTGATCTTCTTGGCATCTCCTCCTATGCTGTGCTACACGAATAAGAGTCTTTGGGCAAGACTCAGCACTACTGTGGTCCACCTCTGTAACCTCTGTAATGCGAGTAACCTCGTAAGTCATTGTGGAAAAGAGCATCTGCTAAATGCCATGAACGTAAATGTAAATGCAATACCACAAGCCACGCACCACTACCATGTCAGCATCACTGCTGTGCTGAGAACGATCCTCCACCCAAATGTTATCTGATCAAAAGTGATTCCTGTGGTCAGAAACGTACCATATATATCAGAGTGGGAGGTTCATGAACAGTGTAGAGACAGATACCCCACAATCTATCTATCTGAGGTGCAAAATTGGAGTTTGGAAAGAAGAGAACTTGCTAAAGAACTTGAATTGATCTCAAACACCACACGTAAGTGAATGCAGTGGAATAAAGCCAGGCCGCGTTTAACATTTTACTGTCGTAGGCATGAAAGCAGTTTGAGACTTTTGCTTTTGTGACATAATGCATCGCCATGCTGGAAGAAGCCATGCTATAAAGGATGTGCCTGGTCAACAATACTCAAAGCCTGTGGCATTCAACCAATATCAATAACACCATGTGTATGCCTCAGCAGAAACAGACGCCCCCTTTTCACCTGGCCTTAAAATGCGTCCTGATTGACCAGTGATGAGTGTGAGTCGGATTTCTCATCATTTCCACCGGAGGAGGGGCAACCTTGATTATCACTTTCATCCATTAGCTTGTTTGTTATTGTATGGGGGGTATTGTCTGGGGGTAGGTGGCGTGGTCTCATGGTTATAATGTATATGCTGGTGCAGTTGATGAAGGCAGTGCTTTGCATCGAGAAGCTCTGGCCTTCACACTCCAATAATAATCTGGCCTTCGCCGTCTCTGACTACCTCTGACTGTGGTTTGAGCGACCCGATTTTAAAGTGTCCATTGTACCCAGTGCACGCCTGTATTTTGTGCTGACTACTTGCAGCTGAATACCCAGGACAGGTGTTAATGTTGTGATTGTTTAGTGGTACCCAGAGATTTGATCAGAACCACTCGCACACAGGATCCTGTATCCAAGCAAAGAAACATTTAAGCATCCAAGGGGTTGTCCTTCTTCTATAAAGAAATGACAAGCATTATGACATCGATCTATAAATACATGCCCTTTCTTCTTCATATCGTGTGAAGCATGAAGACCAAGCTTCTGTGGTTTTATTATATCATGGTAAACTTACACTCTGTTTCCAGGAGCATTATCCAGACACTTGCTGAGCTCTTCTTGGATCCTCCTCTGTATCTGACTCCAGTGCCCTTGGCCATGATGTCCATGATGCTCCCTTGATATGACATGATTGGTGCAAATATGTGGGAAAGACCACAAAGTTAATCAGAGGGCAATCAGTGGGCAATTACCAGTGAAGCGGTAAGGGTATGGGACCTGAGGGAGGGTCCGGGTCAGGCCCAGGTCATATATTCTCTGGGCTAATATGGTAGTGTTTACAGAGGCCTTTGTTGTGGTGTAATGAACTGTCTCTCTTAAGTCCTGGCACCCCCTCTGTCCTTCAAAGTCATTCATGTTTCTTCTCAGCCTCTCCAGCACCTAGATCCACCGACTATGGCTCCGCCAGTTACTCTCTCCCTCTCTCTTTCTTTCTCTTTCTCTCACCTCTTCTCCTTGTCTCTTACATGCACTTATAGCTTACAAGCATTACATGGCTGTGTGCATGTTTGTGTGTGTTCTGCCTCTTGGTCCCTGTGCCGCCAGCTGTGTGCCAGTGCCTGCTGCAGACTGTCAGTGTGTGTCTCAGTCAGGGTGAAACACACACAGACACACTCCACCCCTCCCTCACCCCCCCTCCCCCCACACATACACACACCTCCTCAACTCAGCATCCTTCTGAGCTTATGACATCTTAACCTTTGGAAAAGCGCTCGCAGACAAGCATTTAGGAAAACACAAAAACAGCCTCCTCCCCGCATGCCTCCTGACCTTTCCACGTTGTTATTGTGTTCAGCTTCTTTCAGAACACGAAGCTGCCTATTTATTTATCATGGTGGGTTATTAATTGAGGAAAATGCAGTAAAGTGCCAGTGATGGGAAGCTTTTGTCTCCAGGCAGGGGGAGATTAAAACTATGGCCTAGCAATTTGTGTCTAAAGTCACTCAAATTACAGTCTTTTTCTGTGAAGACGTTTCCTACAGAAATCCAGTCCTGCTGTCAAACTTCTACCACTTAGCTGTTGTTTTAATCTTTTTTAACAGTTTTACACCAGAACACATTTTAATTTTGAGTATATTAACCTTTATATTCACCTAAACTAATTGTGCATGATATTTCCATAGCTTCACGTACTTTCATTTACCAAAAAGTTAGAAAACTATTCCTAGGAGACAGTCACAGATACTGTTATTATCAGAAGGTCCAAGTCTACACAACATTACTTTGAATATTTGTCTAGATTTGACCATGTTTTGATCACAAATGTACTTGCACCTATCATTTTGTGGGTGTGTTTTAATCAGTGTTTTATAAGGACGAAATAACACTTTAAATGTCAGAAATCCTGTGGTTCAGTGACATCACCAGCCCCGCCCCATTTCACTGATCAGTCAGAGGCTGTGTGCAGGTCAAGCGTATACATGTGGACAGAGCAGTAAACATGCACTGGAAGGCTCCTTTAACAGTGAATGAGTGAATTTCAACTGTTGTCTGAGCTATAATATAGAAGTCACCAGTTCTACGTTTGTTTGACAGGGTGCTTTTTAAAACGTGCACACGGTGAATACTGTCCGATGAATGCTGCCACCACTGATACTTTACACCTGCTTAGAAAAAGAAAGAAGCATGTGGACTGACTCAGCACAATACTGTGTTTTACACAGTTTTTTTACACAAATGCGCCTTGAGTTATGTTGTGTTATATAGTTCTCACAAGCATTTTTCTGCCTTGTTCATTAAAGTTACATAGTGCAGTAGCCAGCATGCTGATCGTGCTACCAAAGGTTGAGATGTATATATATATATATATATATATATATATATATATATATAGGTAAAAATCATGTGATGTTGCTTTAAACATCAGTATATTGCTCATCTCTATCGCTGGATTGTCTCTTTAGCATCTCCAGCATCACATGTTGTTACTGTGGCATAACAAAGGCAGTTTGAAGCTGTTGTCCTGGTTGGGAGCTGAATATACTCCAGGGCTAAAGACCATTCTGTTACAAACCCTGCTCTTACTAAAACACATTATTGAGCTTCTCCTGGATGAATGGTTATTTAATGGAAGGTATAAACTGTGCCGGGCTTTGGGTATGTGGTAGACGTTGGATTGCGTGTGTTAATAAGTTTGCAGTGGTCTTCCAGGTTAAGATGCACAGGCTCTAGTGTCAATCCCTCAGGCCAGTAAAGGCATAGATGGTGTCATCGCCATTATAATCAGAAATAACACACGACACGTGATGTGGACTGATTTGATGATCTACATTCTTCTGAGCTGGTTGAATCTTTTATGGCTTACTTATGGAACGATAAAAGTGTTAAATAAGATACAGGAAGGTTCTTTTGGTATGGAAATGTCATTCATGTCATGCAAATGTTGCGACTATGTCCAATCTGAGGTCAGCATGAGGGCACAATGAGGAATAACTCAACACTCCGATATGTAGTGTAACCTTCTAAAACTGTTTGTTTGTTTGTTTGTTTATTTATTTATTTATTTATTTATTTATTTATTTATTTATTTATTTACGTGACTACAGTGAACAAACCCTTTAAAGAGAATGCACTTCTGCTCATTCTCATGCACGATTTCTGTTATTTTAATGAACATATTTGGGGACATTTGCGTATCCAAAGGTTCTAACCCATTTAATATGTTGGTTCTGTTTTTTTTTTATGTGATACATTGAACAAATGAATTGAATTTATGCCTCAAAAAGATTTATAGTAGGACTACCTGTGATGGGATATGAGCTTTAAGCCATGTTTTAAGTTCAGATTTAAAATGCTGGTAGTTGCTGCTCAAAACCTTCTGCATATGTACTGTACAACACAGTAACAGGGCTGTGCGTAGATGACGTGGACACAGGTTGGGTGGGTGGTCGGGGGATTGTGAGGTTTCTATTATGTATTTGTAGGGTTTGGAGGAGAGGGGGGTTCCCCATCCTCATTCAGTTTCATCATTTTTGTGTAATAAGGTCCCGTATTATTCATTATTCATTATTAATTGTCATTAGCAAATAATTTATAGTATATAAAAAATAAAATAAGTAGTAAGGTCTATAACTCAAGAATAAGCCTGTACATTAAGACATTAATATGTATTTTGTTGTTATTCCCCAACAATGGAAATTTTGTTTATTACCATTAAAACTCAATTAGGCTTGAACTGGATTTGATCTGACAGTGAACCTTGTGCACACAGCACTTATTTCCCAGTGCAGTCACTGCGTATCTGCTGTGTTGTGACCTCCCTTATGTAAGATGGTTGTTGACTGCTTGTTTTTTTCCTCTCTATACGTGTCAGATAAATTTGAATCTGGATGTTTCCCTCACAATGGCTGGCTTGGCCCGCGCTCCCCTTCACCGTTCGCTCAAACTCATAAACCATTATCAAGGAGTGCTGGAGACTTGACGTGGTACATATCCAGAGACTGAAAGGCGCAGAGCGAGTGAAGTCTTGTCCACTGACGAGGGCGGACAGGAAACTGCCACAGGTCTTTCATTGTGCATAGCCAGCAAGTCACATGATATTTGTCAGGGTCCAGCTCCCTTCCAAAGTGCCATCACCCGCCTAACCCTCCCTTCCACTGACATAGTGTGTCCAAACCCATAGAGAAGAGGCTGCTCCCCCACACCCCAACCCCCCAAACAACGTTGCAGTGCACATTCTCATACGCCATCGCCTGGAGCCTGGAATCTCTCATTATGCCGCCTGAGATTTATTAAAATAGATTATGGAAATGTTAATTAAGTCATTAATTACATTATTTAAGCAGCATTGACAGATAAGGTGGTGAGCATTATGGGATGGGGGGGTAAATGAAGCATGGGGAAGGGGTTGGTGTGTAGTGTGTTTGCTTGTGTGTGTGTGTGTGTGTGTGTGTGTGTGTGTGTGTGTGTGTGTGTGTGTGTGTGTGTGTGTGTGTAGTGTTATCGGAGTGTTTTATTTTAACCTTATACTCTGAGGGCACTGTCAACTCCACACTCTCATAACCACCTAACAGTGTAATTTTGCAGTACTTACCAAATAATTCATAATTGTTACTTAGTAACATGTTGTAGTTACTTAATGATAGTAGTTGGTAACATATAGTAGTCACTTTATTATTCCTAGCTAATAATAATTCATAGTAGTCACTGTATTATTAAAATTAATGATTGAATAATTTATAGTAGTTGCTGAATATTGTTTTTTAATTGATGTTTAATTAAAGGAAACCACTCTCTTTACACCACTGACACTGACCCACAGGCACAGACAGTATGTCAGGATATTGAGGGAATGGCCTTAATTCACTAACCTGTTAAATATTTTTACATGCACAAAATAATATTTGTAAACTTCATACAAAATGATATTTCACAATATAGAAATATTACTTATTTCGCTAATTAAATTGGAACTGGAGGAAATAATTCATAGTAGTTTGTATACAATGTTTATTAGTTACTGTATAATAATAATAATAATAATAATAATAATAATAATAATAATAATAATAATAATAATAATAATAATAATAATAATAATAATACTATTTTACATAGTAGATATTCAGTAGTTTTTTGGAGTCACTTAATAATTTGTAGTGCTTATTCCATTATTCTATAATTTATAGTAGTTACTATATAATTCATTGTAGATATTCAGGAATTTAAAGTTAGTTACTGAATAATAATTCCTAGTAGTTCCTGAAATAATAATAACTGTAGTAGTTATGAAATAATTTTATAGGTATTCAATGATAATTCTAATAGCAAAAGCTGTTCCACACAATGCAAAGTTGTATTTTCTTTAAACATTTTAATACCAAATAAATATAATAAAATCAAGAACAATTTAGGAGTCATTTTAAAAGTCTAGGAGCATCATCAGGTACAAAAATGGTTCATGGAACAGAATTCAGTCGTAGCAATTTCCAAAGACTCCTTTTTGGCACATTAATTTAAAAAAGTGTAGAGCCTGAAGATTGGGGTGTCTAGCAGCAAGTCTTCATGATCTTAATCTGGAATGAAGCTGCCCTATACATTTTCTTCTGACACTCGGAATGTATGAATCATATACTGAAGCATTAACAGATGCAGTGTCACATTGGACCTCATTAATCTTCACAATGAAAGCCAACAAACCATCACAGATCAACACATATTTCGAACATGGCTGTGGTCCACCTTCAAAGTTAGAACATTACTAATATCCCACAAACAACACATTGCTAATTTGGCTCGAAACGGAGAGAAAATAAATGACATCGTCCTACTATTAATCACCATCACGGCTTTGTGTTCCGGTCCTTGTGTCCGCTCTAGTTTTCATTTCTTCCGGATCTTCCGTCGTGGGAGCATTTGGAGGAAACATTTGGAGTGACATTTGGGCGAAGGCCTCAAACCATATTTCCAAGCTGTTTGGAAAGAAAATACAAGGGGAGCGATCGCGAGATGGATTACCAGGGAGGCGATACTGTGAACTTCCTTATCTGTTGACAGCTTAGTTACCGTTAAGAACAAGAAATGTGTTTTTCAATTCGGCGAGAATGGAGTTGTGCTTTGTCCCCGTAGACCTGCATTATGGGACTGTGTGATCCAGCCTGATAGCTGCAAATAACAGGGTTTGAAAATAACTTCAGAGCAAATGCTTGATTTGCTCTGTGATTCCTGTTATTTATTGGCTGCGAAGTTTGCCGAACACTTCTGAACGGAAATGTGAGAAACAATTAAAGTTCAGATCGTTTTGATATCCACTTTTTCAAGGACAAATATCAGCTTTTTTTTCCCCCCCTAACGGCACAACGCTTTACCTTTTCTGCTTTGATATTAGCAGGGTGCATCCGCCAATTACAGGCCTCTGTCTGTGGACTGTGTTTAAAGGTGCCCACCCATTTGCGAGTCTCCTCGTAGGCTTGACTTATTAAAGAGCAGAGGAAGAAAAAGTGCATTCCAGTGGCAGGGAAGAAGATTGTTTTCAAAACCACAAGGTCAAAAACCATGAAAAAGCAGCAAGGCCCCCAACCTTCTTGATCGCCGGCTGGTAATACAGTCTCTATAAGAGCATTTCTGCCGGCCCTTACTTGATAAAGTGATGTTTGATTGCTCCAAGCCAAGGTGGCCATATAATCAAGTACATCCAGTGGAGTAGGGCGGGTCTCACACACTCATTGTTCAATAAGGTGTCCTGCTTTTCTGTCCGTCCATGTGAGCAGGAGGTAGAAAGTCCCGGCGGAGGTGAGTGCTTTATCAAAGCGTTTGGATTGAACTGTAACCTAGGAGTGATCTCTTCCAAATGACACCCCTCAATCTTGACATCCTTCTTTGAGGTTGCTTGGCAACCTGTAGTGGTCCGGCTCTTCAGATGGAGAGGCTCTTGATTGCTGGAGCGAGTGACTGTTGAAATGAATCTGCTAGTGACTCTCTCTCTCTCTCTCTCTCTCTCTCTCTCTCTCTCTCTCTCTCTCTCTCTAGCCACTCAAACGCTGTGAGAATCCAAGGTGACTTGCGTCGTGATAACTGATGACATTACAAGTCCATGCCTGACCTCAACCCAGCATCAACCAATATTTGTTTAACATGGAAAAAAATGGTACAAAACAGAAAATCTTAGAATTGGACACTTTGAATGTGTCTCCACCATAAACGTGTTGACATAATACATTTTATTCATGTTGAAACAATGTTCAGTCATGTGAAAACGTTAGGACACGTCATGAACATAATCGACTTTAAGATATTTAAACATATTGACATTTGATTCCTCTATTTGAACTTTGTATTGGAGAGTCGTCTTTTAAGTGTCCTTTAAAACATAATTCTATAAAAATATAACCATTAGAAATGTATTTGAGATTGACATCGATCTCCTGACCCTCTGCTGCAGCAAAGAAGTTCAAACCATCACATTCAATTATGTTTCACAGTTGCTACAGGTTCTGTGCTCAATGTCTGGTTTACACTCCAATATGTCTTCTTACATGTTTTGGTGTCTGATTCATCTGTCTGTGTTAGTCATTGTTCCAGAAGTTCTGCTCTTTGCCTTGCTGTCCTCTGACAAACAGTAGTCTTTGTTTTCAGTACTAGTATTGTTTTTATTATTATTTTTGGTATATCAGGTCGCACTTTGCATAATTCTCCCATGAAAAACACGTCTGGTCTCTTTCTGATGGTAGACGCGTTGACGACAACTGTGATAAAAGCTGTCTTTGCAGCTGATGTTCTGTCCCTGATTCTAATTTTAGGCATTTTAAGTCGTAATAAATGTGGGGGTGTCCAAACTTACATCAGAAAAATTACGTTTCTGATAATTACATTTTTTTAAGCAACAATTTTATTAAAAGACAACATTTTGTTCCATGTGTTCAGTTATTTCGCCCCCATCTCTCAATATAGTTCATATGACCTACTTGAACGAAGTAAATTCAAATGCTCGGCTATATTTAGTCGATCAGATTTACTGCTAATATGATTCATGTATCGCGTTTCATCACGTAACTTCGCTTTTCTCCAGCGTTTTGTCAGATGTTTGCCTTTTCGGAGAAGCATTATGACTAAAAATTCACTGAAACTGACACTTTAATATCACCTCATGAATGAACACCTCACTTTCATGATTTTTTTTTTTTTTTTTTTTGCTACATTTCTTATTATCACAAACACCTTGTGACCTGTTTTCTTAATTAATTAATCCAATTAAACGTGTCTCAGTGAAAAGTTTGGGTACGTTTCCAAACAGCTCATTTTTAAAAGCTCTCATACATCAGACCACTAGCTGGACCAAACCCTGTGTAATGTGTTTGAGGCAGTGGGTATCTAAGGAGAAAACGTCATATTTCTGTCGATATTAATAGGGTCTCTAGAGCTTTCTTCCGCCAGGATCCTAAGGGAGTGTAACAGGAAAAAGAGATTATGGGTACTAAAAAATATCGTCTCAGCACGCTCTTTTTTTTGTTTGTTTGTTTGTTTGTTTGTTTTACGCTTGTCTTTGCGTAACATGGCCTTTAATGGCAAAAATTCAAAGATGAGCTGGTTGCTCTCCATGTTCTCAGTGTAATGATGGCTGACTTCATTGTTGCAGAGACTCAACTAGCTGTCCTAATGTAAATATTCCCCATCATCCAAGTCACTGCAAGTGTGAGTTTCTTGGCTCAGAAACACTGTTGTGTCCATGCATATAAACCATTACGCGGCACATGGTTTGACCATGTCAATTACTAATAATAGTCACGAATGGTCTACCACACAAATAATGAACAGAATAACTGCTGTCCGTGACCAAACTGACCAGGTGATGAACTGGCAAATGTACACTTGGTATCTGGTACAAATCGACACCTGTATGTCTGTTTAAATAAACAATGGCACTTTATTATTGACCTTCATCATGAGGCTGTGGGGTTCCCACTGAACACCAGCAATAACAAGCCATGGAGCTTCCAAATGGACCTCACCCCATTATAGAGGCAGACCTCTGTCCTTCCTCAAAGATTCCCAACTGTAACCCCACACGTCGGTGGCCAGCTCCATAATTGTCTCTAACCATGGTCAAGTACGTCTGGTTTTGGCTTATTCTTAGAGGTTTCCACCCTACTCAGCAACCCCCAGTGCCCGGGTTCATTAGCTTAGTTTCAATAGATTTTGAATCATTGCATTGGTTTATTGATTATCTGTAAAGGGTTTATGACCTCACTAATAGATAGAGCTCATTAATAAACAACTCTTCACACGGGTAGTTTTAGTTTTAGTGTAAACGTAAATAAACCTGTTTCTGTATTAATTTCAACTCGGATTGGTTTCAATGTACCACAAATGCTTTGTGAAATTATAACAGTACAGTAATTAAAACTGCAAATGTTAACAATATTTGTATAATAGCAACAAATAACAACAACAATAATAATACATTTAATTCCATTAATAAATATACGACAGTATTTATTATGGGTATCAAGTTCAGTAACATAAATTAAAAAATAAAAATCAGTTATATTTTCGGCTCATTTACAGTTATTATATTACCCTTGTTGATCTGACTGCAATCTGAAGTGAAACTGACTGTTGGGACCCCCCTCCCATGTTCAGTGAAACGTATCAGTGAGCACCCCTCCCCCCCCAACCATGTTTGAATTAAATGACACCCCTCTCAATGGACTGCAACCACTGCAATAACAGCCAGGAGACACCCCCTGCCCGGTCCCTCAAATAACCTAATATCAGTTTCTTATTTTCAGCCTAATAATAATCTAATGTTCAGCACTTAATATGACATCACCCCTTTTTCTTCTCTCCAGGTGTTTGTTCTGTTATTTAATGCTGTTACCGGCAGGCAGAGCAGACCTCCTTCAGTCTTCAGCCCCGGAGCCTCGAGGAGGAGCAGGAGGCCGTAGGGATCAGAGGTCAGAGCCAGGCAGAGGCAGGGGTGATCAGTGGCCAGCGTAGCCCCCTTTGGCCCTGGAGAAGCAGCCATGCAGTGGGGAAGGAGAAGCAGATTGACTCGCAGTGACTCATTTAACTTCTGGACGCTGTGGAGCTCTCCCCTGCTGTCCGCCTGGCCAAGAGTCAGCCCCAATAATGCTCAAGCAGTAGTAAAGTAGATAAAACACTCGCTGTCTGTCTTTCTTGCTGCACTTGAACTGGGCTTAATCTAACTCCAATCACGCAAGCAAGGCTGATATAGTTCCAAATGGTTCAACGAGACCGAAAACCTGATTCAGTCAATGCGGAAACCTTGCTGTGCTGCTTGATTGGTAAGAACAAAAAATTGGACTCATCCCAGGTCGCTTAGAACCACTGGCACCAAGAGAGCTCCTCTTTCCCTGATATACTGTCACTGTTATTTCACATTTCTTTTTTTATACGGTTGATGCCATCTGACCTTTACATTGTGTGTACTTCCAATTATAGTACAATCTCATTATAGAGAGAATCTCATTATATTAACTTACAGTTACTTGTTTTTCCTCCATTTAAAATGATTATGAAGATGCCAGGTCTTTGACACTGGCCATATGTACTGATCCATTTAAGCCTATCCTGTATTATTGATTGCACATGTCACTTTTAAATTGTTTATTATTTTTTCAAAAGTTCAGTTCTTCTAATGATTTTGTGACACTTTCTTACGGAACTTTTGATACATCTTGTACCAGGTATGTCTTAATGTTTGTGTGATCACACTTTCTTGATAATGAATTTGCATTATGACTAACCAGATGTTGGCTCGGCGTTGAAAATGCATTAAAATGCATAGAAAAACACAGTTTTTGGACCTTAACCTTCATCGGATTTTTATCTAGAAGAAGATAATCACAACAAAGAAATGAGACAAAACATATTACGTATAGCTCTCAATATTTATTGCTCATCTTGAATATCAAAGTATGTCAAGTTTTCGCTCATTGTTTTATTGAAAGAACAGGCATCTAATAAACGTCTGAGCTTCACAACATGTTTGTGGAAGTGTATCATGGCATGAACAAAGGGAATTTCTGAGGAGCTCAGAAGAAAAGCTATTGATGCTCATCAGGCTAGAAAATGTTACAAAACCATCTCTAAAGAGTTTGATCCACAGTCACGCGGTATGGAGGAAATTCACATCTATTATTACCCTCCCTGTGGAAGAGGACCATCAAAGAGCGAGGTGTGTAACAGCAGGATAGTCACAAGTGAGACAAGTTAGCATTCAGGTGATGTTGAGCATGGAAACAATTAATTATTGGCATATTATATATTATTAAAACTGAAAATAGGAGAATAGGCTGTCCCAGTTTTGGTATATTGACAGTTTTTTCCTCCCCAGCCACCTATATAACTATAATATTATTAATTAACATATATTATATTATATTATATTAATATTATTAATTATTTATATTATATTATATTATATTATATTATATTATACTTTCAATTATACATTATATTCTTTTATATTGTTAATTACATTTAAACTACTAAGAATATTTAGACACTGCAATTTTCAATATCTTAAATAAACAAAACACAATTATGTTAATATTTTGTTATGTTTGTAAACAAAAAATCATCATACTGGCTCATTCAATGCTACTGGGCTTTCTTACCAAGGGAAAAAAATAATGTGAGAAATCAAGGCCAGCAAAAAATACCATATCATAAAACATGGTCATGTCCATTTGTTGTATGGTCACAATAATGCTATTATTGTGACAGGCCTGTGGTAGTCAGTATGAAGCCCAAGGTTTGGGGAAACTAAGTCCTGGATATTGATGGATTTGGTGCGAGCGATGTCTAATGTGATAGAAAAGGACTGTATAGAGCCTAAGGTCAGCCTTGCCCATTGCCAGGAGTCAACTAGAGAAGTACAGAACACCTCAATTGGATTCTGAGCCTACTGATGCTCTTGTAGACTGGAGGCAGTTAAAGCAGTCAAATCCTTATAGCTTTTAAGTGGCACTTATTGTGGAGACGACTGGATAAACTGGTGTCCACAAACATTTGACCATATACTATATTGAGTCAAAGGTTTCTCATTTAATCATTTTGACATATCTTACGCTATCTTTTTATTACGGTGGTCCTTGGTTTGTTTCTTTTAGAGGTGGGACTTGCTGCACTATCGCGTGCAACAGTATTTGCTGAGGATGTCATAGACAAACCACTTTTTGGATCCCATAAGATTCTTGTGCTCCAAATAGATGAGGACGTATGAAGACGCTTTAAAAGGGTTAAAGAAACTTCTCTTCATACATGGTTGAGTCACGTTATCATTACCACCATCTTGTTTCTACACAAATGCAGAATGCACTCCATCTGTCTCATTTCACCATCATTATTAAAGGTCAGGACCACCACCAGTGCAGGCATTATTTAGGTAGGTGGAGGTCTGACACTGACACGGTGATGGTGTGTGGCGTTTAAACTCCTCAGTGTCACTGCTGGACCAAGAACAGTCCAATTAACCAGAATATCTCTTCCAACAGTGTCCTGTGAGCAGCATCCCGTGAGCACTGGTGAAGGACTAGAGGATGACCGGCACAAACTGTACCTCTACAAGGTGAAGCAGCTAGGTAGGACAGTGAGTGGACACAGTGTTTAAACACTCCAGCAGCACTGCTGTGTCTGGTTCACTCATACCAGTGCCTATGATGTCAACTCTGTGGTGGTCCCGTGGGGTCTGGACCATTGAAAAAGTGCTCCTGCATGGTCAGTATGGCCATTAAATGACACAACTGAGAATGAGAGAACCATTTGAAGCACCATTATTTTTTAGAGTGTACATATGCAATGTAGTGGTGTTTGCTGTCTGGGGTGGTTTTCATTTTTTTTGCTTTCCACTGACAAGAAAAAAAAAGCTTTAAAATGCCTGTATTAGAGAGGCAGCCGCGGTCGTGGTCTTGTTGTTGGCAGGATAATACCGAATATGCTGTTAGTGGCTCATATAAGCTACCTTTTGTGTTTCTTGGCAAGAAAGCATTTTGCTTGTGACAATTTCACTTGATTCCCGAGGCATGTGAAATAAAGGGTCATTATTTCTTTTCATCACAAGGGTTTTTTTTTTTCTTCTCAGAGCAGCTGGAACATGTTCTTGTGCTGCTTTTCATAAACAAAACGAAGTAAAAACATTCGCTGGTTGCTTTTCAACATACAGTGCGACACAGTAATCGGCGACAAAGCGCAGACGCTATGAACTGCAAAGCTGTTGCCTGTCAATTATTGGAATGGCTTAAAAAGGTGGCTGCTGCCAGGGTATGTTTTTGCGCTTCTTTCATTGCGAGGTTGTGTAATACCATACCTCACCGTGGCGATAAGAGGGCAGGGAGAGTAGCCTGAGGGCAGTCGGCGAGCCCTCGACTTTATCTGCATGCTCTCAGTATAAATGGATCCTTTTTATTTAGTATCTCTATGGTACTTCCTGTCTCAATGGGTTTCCTCCTGTGCCAGGCCTCTATGCTATCCTGCACTGTGGCTTATTATCTTTCCCATGGTGTGTGTGTGTGTTTGTGTGTGTATCATGCCACTGGCCACCTCTATCCAGGCAGCCTTAGCATTGAGACAGAGCACAGAGCTGTTGCTGGGGTCGGTTAGCGGCACAATGAAAAACAGCAGCAGCAGCAGCAGCGTCCGCTATAGAGCGCGGAGTCTCCAGTGAGTCTGTGTGTGAAGTGTGTGTTTCTAGGCTTAGCGCATGCATGCAGGGCCAGATGGGCACTTTCATGAGTGTGTGAGCGTGGATTACTCCGCCTGCTACATCTGGGCCTCCACATGGCACAGCAGACTGCAGCAGGAGCGACCCCCTCACCCCCTTCTGCCAGGCCATCCCGCTGTTGTCCATGCTCGTCGCCGCGACACTGGCACTAATACCATCCGAAAAGGTCAGGCGCCTGACTGCCGGCTGCAGAAGAGATCGTACTGAAGTATGAGGCCTTTGCTCTGGAGCCTGGAAAGAAGTAAGCAAGCAGGCAGAAGTGCAGCCTGTAGCTTGTTGAGTTAACTTTGTGGCAGGAGGACATTTGGACAGATTTGCACCATCCAGCATTTGTTCTGTGCATCAGTATGAGCTCAACTAATTGCTTTTCTTGCTTAAACCTAAACCTAACCTTACTCTAACCCTAACTCAACCATAAACCCAAACCCAACTCCCTTACTCTAACCCTAACCCAACCATAAACCCCAAACCTAACTCCCCCACTTCTAACCCTAACTCCAACCATAAACCCAAAACCAACCCTTACTCTAACCCTAACCTTAACTATAAACCTAAACCCGACCCCTTACTCTAACCCTAACCCAACCATAAACCAAACTCAACCTCACTTCCTCTAACCCTAACTCAACCATAAAAACCCAACCCAACTCCTTACTCTAACCCCAACCCAACCCCTAAACCCCAAACCTAACCTCCTTACTCTAACCCTAACCTTAACCCAAACCCTAAACCTAACCCTTACTCTAACCCTAACCTTAACCATAAACCCAAAACCTAACCCTTACTCTAACCCTAACCTTAACCTTAACCACAACCCAAACTGAACCCTTACTCTAACCTTAACTCAACCATAAACCCTAAACTCACCCTTACTTCAACTCTTAACCTTAACCTTAAACCATAAACCCAACCTAACCCTTACTTCTAACCCTAACTCTTAACCATAAACCCTAAACCTAACCCCTTACTCTAACCCTAACCTTAACCATAAACCCTAAACCTAACCCTTACTTAACCCTAACCTTAACCATAAACCTAAACCTAACCCTTACTCTAACCTTAACCTTAACCTTAACCCTAAACGTCAGATACCACTGAGACCCTCACCAGGAAAAAAATGAATATAAAATGATGTATGATGTTTTATTATTATATAGTGTATAATCTATTGCATTCTAGACACTTATTTACGAATCAGGCGCGAGTTTGGCACAGTTATTTGTTATTATTATCTTATTATACTCAAACTACAAATATTTCACCCCACTTTTCCGCTTAGATGGCCCATAAGCTTACTCCAAACTGAGAGGCAACACCCAGAAACCACTTTACAAAGAGAGAGGATGTGTATAAGAGAGAGAGAGAGAGAGAGAGAGAGAGAGAGAGAGAGAGAGAGTGTTATTGTGCTTGTTTGTCTTCAAGTAGGTGTGCATTTAATGAGAATTGTGGGGCTGCCCTCTCCATTGCATGACCTGCATTGTCATTCCGCTCCATTACTGATGAGGTAGACTGGTCATGTGGCTAAAGTGCTTTTCAATTTACATGGAGTGCAGGCTCTCATTTTCCATCCTGGAAACGTAACAAAAATGCTCTCATCGTTTAACTGCAGGTCAGATAAGTAATCAGCTTTGGCTCACACTGGCCTGGACATCATAACTAGCTGTTAACCCACAGATGACAATCTCACCGAAAACAGAACAGCTCTTGTTTTTGTCCTTTTTCTGCCCCCCAACCCCCTCACACACACACAAACACACAAACTCGACACCCCCGGCTACCCCCCGCCACCCCAACCCCTCCAAATTCCACAAATGCAATTAATCAGTTGTGTTTTTCTAGGCAAAAAGACGTTTTATTCCATCTTCCACAGTATCCGTTTAAATCCTGTGGTTCATTTTTTGAAACAAACATTCCAGGCTGACCTAATTATGTTGCAGTGAATTAATTGAAGGTTGCCTGTAAAGTGGTTTGGGATGATGCGGAGTAAGATGATGAACTGTGACGGGCTGAATGTGGCTTAAGGTAACACTCCCACAGCTCTCCTTCTTTGGGCCTAACTTAATGACACCCACCTGACATGAACCCAAATGCACTTATTCATACCCAACTTTATTAACTCTCAGCAGGGTTTAGTTCTGTGTGTATTTCACATTACTCGCAGGCTTATGAGGAGTCCGATTCACTTGAAAAAAGAGCTAAACTGACCCAAGGTGACCAGACTGACCGTTACAGTTTTGCACTTGTGTCTATTTTTGGTTTCACTTCTGTGTGTCTGTGTGTCTCTGCACACAGTATGATTTCCAAAACTGTGTTTTTGTCATGAAGTATTCTTGAGACCAGTCTGCTGCAAAAACCTTGTATCTCCTTTCTTGTTGGCATTTGTTTGGAACATGGCCTCAGAATTTCTTGATGAAAAGGCTCCAAAATGACTTGCAATAACATTTATTTCAATTGACTTTCTTTAAAAGTTAAGAAAGGTTTTGCTTCCTTCAGCAAAAGTCCCTCCTCGGTGTGTCGCTGAGTGATTCGCAATGCAATTTGGTAAACCTGAAACAGTGTCCAGTGTTCAATAGAAATGAAAATGGCCTCGTCGGAGATCACACTGCCCTGAGAATCACGTCGTACGGTTTTATTCACACACTAAGAGAAAAGTAAGCGACCTAGCTAATGGTGGCCTTAAACCAGTGCTTGACGAAACAACTCCCAGTGCTCACCTTTTTAAATGCTGACCTGACAAAGTGCCAGCGTGCCACTCCACGAGTACCGGCCCACTTTGAGTTCTTGGTCACAGCCATTGTGCTTTTAATGAAGTAATCTTGGACCATTATGTTGCTTGGCAACAACAGTTTCCTCAAACGAATGCTTATGGTTACAGCACTTGGTGGAATGAATGTAGCAGTAATAATAATTGTTACTGTAATAAAAATCATTTTGTGATTTTTATTTTTAGTGATTATATTGTTACACTTGAATGTCTAAATGCACAAACATCACAGTGCAAAACAATTAAACCACTCAGCTGGTTACCTCCAGCTCTCTAATACCACCAAATAGGTGTACAGTTACAGACTGCAGCTCATCTGTTCTCCGCAATTGGTCAACCACTTCTACCTCATGCCCCAAAGGTCAGTTTCTGACCACATTACCACTGCTGACCACATATTAATATTGATGGTGGGTCATTCTCATCACAAAAGAGATGTTATGCATGTCTTGGGTCTACCACACTAGCAAGCTATCCAGCTAGAGCAGCTCTGTGGTCAGAAACAGGCCAAACTGACCACTGTTTTCAAGAGGTTTGGTCATTGGTCAGAGTGATGAACTCCATTTATGATGATGAAAGCAGAGTATGTCTGAAGCCTGAAATATTGGTGACTGCTACATCTACAGGTGTGCTCCAGGTAAACATGCATGCTGTGCTGTAGCAGCAGGTGGAACAACACGTTGCTTTGAAGCTTTAGAGCAGGTCTGGCCGTGCAGACTTCCATGCCAAATGTCCAGTGCGGTGGGAGGGTTTTGATCTCTACACTGTGCTGCAAACCGAGGGCACGGATTAACTAAATCCAGACAACATTTGCAAATGATATGAATATCCCTGCAAACACCACGGTTTAATGACCAATAGCTTGATTACATGGATGATAAATTAGTGAATAAAATGCAATTTCATTTCCAAGTTTTCAAACCATAGCTTAGTCGTGTGAAAAAGTTAGGACACCCCACGAAAGCCTGTCGTTAACAAATTTAAACTTACGAACATTTAATCTTTTGAACACATTAAAAAACATTTTTTGTGAAAGGAAAAAGTTGGGACACCCCATCATTTATCACTACTGGGCAGCACATCAGCTGGAAATGTTTAGACCATTGTTAGAGAGGACTTTGGTGGAGGCTGTAATATTTAAGCTTCGGACATTAGTTTGGCTTGCTCTTGATTGTTGGAGTGGTATCACCATGATGAGATCCAAAGAGCTCTCTTAAAAAGATCTCAAAATAATCAGCCGTTCCACTGTCCAGAAAATAATTTACAAGCCAACATGGCCAGGTCTGAAATCAGGTCAGGCCGTCCTAGCAGGCTCAGCCCAAGAGTAGATGCATAAAGAAGTCTCCAACAATCCTTAAATGCCATCTGGGGACCTCCTGTAAGACTGACTGAGTGAAAATGAAAATGTCGGACTGACTGAAGCTGAAACATTACATATCAAAAAGAATTCTGCATGGAGGAGTGGGAGAATCAGTTTTTCCAGTTGATGTCAGAGACTGGTGGACAGTTATTATCTAATTTCCATTATTTCAGCCAAAAGGAGGAAAAAACAGGTATTTGGGAATTGTGTGTCCTAAATTTTTCTCACAAGAAATTTGCATTTCTATTAAAGACATTTTGTATATGATGATAAAAAGACACTTCTTATATTATCACCTCCATCTCTCAGTAAAGTTCAAAGTTCAAATGAAGATCAAATGTCCATATGCTTATATATGTTAAAGTCAAAGGCCTTAATTTTTACATGACTGTATGCTATCTATATAGCACAGTGTAATATATATGTATATATATATATATATAGTCAGATATGTATCTGTTTGATTTACTGGTCTGTGCAGTGCTTTATTAAGCATACAGTATAAGAGTTGACTAATGTGTGAGCACACTTGCACACAGCAGTTTACCCTGCTAATTGTGTTCATTAGTCCTTTGATGATGTGCAAACATCATGATTCTCAGAAAAATTCAATTGTTGTATACAGTTCTTATCAAGTGAAATGGAAGTGACTCTCAGACCCACAGAGAACTCTGGTTTAAATTGCTGGTTGGTCAATGGAATCACATCAGGCTATTAGTACCTTAGGTATTAATATGACGTCAATCAAGGCTCAGTCTATATATAGCCAGGCTCCAGCTCCTGCTACAGAACATGACGTCCTGGTAGATGCAATCACGAAGCGTAAATGGAGGAATAGGAACGACTGCATGTCGATTACGTATAAAAAATACGTTTAATAAATGCACGCAAGAAAGTCCAGGTTAAGAGTTATTACTTCTATTTTGCACTGATTCCATGTAAGAGCAGCATTATGTGATAAAAATCAGTTCAGTATGATTTGATTTACATTGTGTATAGATATGTTTCAGCCTAATCTCTTGCCTTTTGTGTTTGTCTCAGTGTCAGAATTGCAAAAATGTACATTTTTCTTTAAATATCATGTAATTTATTTTTAATCAGATTTTCAACTTAATAAAACGATGCATGCCGTATGATATGTCTGACCGAAAGTCAATGTTCCAACAGATTAGAGGACTCTATTTAACACCGAATCCCTGTTTAATGATTTTTGTGTTTGTTTTAAAGGTACGGCACTATGTAGGGGACATGGAGGGATTCGAGACGGTGCTGATATCTCCTAAAAAAAAGCATTAACTGCAGTCAACACTGCAATCATGTCACAAAAAAAATCTTCAATTTAGCGAGTAAAACAGACCAACCATGACGTTTTCTCCTTTCCAAACTTCCTACAGACGTCTGAGCTGAAAGATAAAAGCTAACATACCTTAAATTTGGTAATAAATGCAATAATACTAATCTTCATGAATTTGATCATGATCATGAAAGTGGTCACTGGGTCACTGCGGTCATCAGGCCTGCCTCCTGCATGCAGGTTGAGAATGACACGTGGACAGAGAGGTAAACATGCACTGGAAGCTCCTTTAGGATTTAACCTGGGATTTCATTCAGTTGGAAACGAGTGAATTGCAGCTGTTTTCTGAGCTGAATTAGTTACTTACAGTTCATCACACAATGATGAGACCATGGTTTCGTCGGGTACGTTTTGTAAGGTTGTTATGATATGATCGTGTCTGTAGGTTACTCTGGTCCTGAGATATGAAGCCTAGAAAACAGCCTGTAACTGCCCACAAAATGTGGATCTCTGGTTATTAATGTATTATTAATTCTCATAATAATGTACAATAAAACACCTTTCAGTGCAAGACCATATATACAGGCAGTAAGGGAACTTTAATGTACCAGAAGTCAAAAATTGTACCTTTGTGTATAGAATACTTACATCAAACCTGTTTTTTAAGAGTGTCCGATGACAACATACAGTATATATAGGGATGATATGATTTGGAAATGTTTGCAATAGAAATAGAAGAGGAAGATTTTACTCTGTTCTTGATTTTTTTAAGCCATATTTGAGATTTTAAAGCAGGGAAAACAGCGAAATGAGTCACATTGTCGTCTTTTGTAAACCTGTTTCTCTACACTAGTTGCAGAACACTACAGCTTGTTTCCCCGTGCATTGTTAATTCGGTCATTTCCTTCATTTTGCCACCAAACGCTGCTTACTGTAACGTACATTTATAAATGTTTGCTCGTATGAAAATATATGCACGTTGAAGTGGCTGCAAGATCATCATTAGTGACCTTTCGCTTGACAAACAAAGCATATTAAAGGGTGATATATGCAAATGGCATAACAACAACACATTTCTGCAAACCCACTCAGTGTGGGGTTAATTAAATAAATTACACTTCGGCAGTGTGAGGTGCTGAGTATATGAGGTGGCATACTCTCACTATTACTCCAATGATAGAGATATGTGTCTGACCTTGAGTTAAAGGAATTATGCATAGCACCCGTGGCCTTTGAGATGGGCTGACAGTTCGCTGCTCTACGCTGACTTGTCACGACAAAAGCTTGTGTTCTGCTACTTAGGTTGGCTCACCTGACCGAACCCCGGCACTGTTGTACTGCCTGACAAATAAAACCCAAGAGAGGAAAGAACACAGGTTTAATACAGATCTGGATGCTTTTGTTTTTAAACAATATGATAATAATGCACGGCTAGGTCAGATACCATCGGGACATGTAAAATAACAGAGGCTCGTGTCTGCAGAGCTTATTTAAAGTGATATGACACGGGGACCTGACGTTGCAGAAAATCCTGCGCTGCCTGTCCCCTCGGCTTTGTCTTCCAGCTTGATAAAAACAGATGAGCAGGAGGGCGGTGGCCATACCATTGAGTCATCACAATCCACACGACCACACCAGTGCGTTTGTGTAGAAATGCAGCATTTGTATTGCCTTCATTCCTCACTAGTGTCGTAACTTTATATCAGTTCGTTTGAACAAGTGGAGGAAAGGTCGGATATCCTGATTCTATATTTATTAGTATAGAATATATAAGTAGAAATGGTGAGATGCTATATTTCCATTAAGTCCTAATGAATGCATTCCGCTACTGTAAGTTGCACCCATTGCTGACACAGATGCGCAAATGCACACACAGCTTGTCTAGTGCCTCTAGCGAAGTGCCCCCCCCACACACACACACATACACACACAACTGAATGAATATGAAGGATATGTAACCGTTGCAAAATATTACTAATATTAATAATTTAAATTAAATTAAATTAAATATTAAATATATATTATTAAATAAAAATAGACGTGTCCTTTCCATTCATGTGCAAACATACGTCCATGGCCAGGCGTAGGAAAGACTACACTGAGCTGTGGAGCAGAGTTGGGGAGTTGATGAAGTGGGGTGTTGTTGAATGCAACCAAATCCTCACAGCAATGTTCCAAAATTTAGTAGGTCTTCCCTGGACAGCAGAGACAGTTACTCCAACAAAAGTGGGGTAAACTCAGGCGTCCCAATACTTATAAGTCGTCTCCATTTTGTGTTTTACTGTATTGGAATGAAAAGTTACTTTTACTGCCTTGTTTCTGTTAATGTTCTGTCAGACCCATTAAAATAACATGTACCTAACATGTAATAAACTATGTAATAATTATGTAATTACATATAAAACCACACACATATATTAAAATGACAATAATAACTCAACAGTTCCATGAGTTTACCCAAACATGCATGACATATTTGTGCTTGAGCCATGTGTAAGTGACCTCTGGGATGCAGTGTGTTGAGTGCTGCTTGCGAGCCTCCGTGAAGAGCTTCGTCTTTCACCTGTAATCTGATGCGGTGCTGAACGGAGAGCGAGGGCTGGAGGCTGGAGCTCCCACCGGTGATTTATGATTGAGGACATGTTCATAAAAATATCAAAACAATCGGAGCTCTGCTAGGAGAAGATACCAAAGTGTTACGTACATCATGTAGGACAGCCTGGGCCAGGGAAGTGCGGGGTGATGGTAATAGGACACATGTCCCCATGCCTGTCCTCTACTCAAATTTAACTCTTAGAGTCTACTGTTGATGTGCATTCAATTTACATTATACAATCAAACAAACAGAGAGATGATCAAATATATCATTTCTAGTATCACTGAAGCAGACGGAGAACCATCATCTACAACTCGATAACCTCTGGAACACAGATGAGTCTTCTCAGGAGTGCCCAGCCAGCCAAAATGCCCCAAGGGCACAGTAGCAACTCATCCAGGAAGTCTCTAAAGGTTCCAGGAGAACATATTAAGAACAGCAGGTCTCTTCAGCATCAGCTAAGGTCAGTGTTCATGACTGTGTAGTAAGAGGAGAACTGGTGGCATTCATAGCAGGGCAGTAATGCAGAAAGCTCTACTAACCTACAGCAATATCAATGCTCATTTCTCATTCAGACGATCCATAAGCCTTCTGGAATAAGGTTTTATGGACAGACCAGTCCTAAGTGCATCAGTCATTTAATATCTGGATTATATTTAATACTGCATTTCATAATATAGCACAGCCAGCAAGAACACTTTCCCAGTATTCAAGCATGGTGGTGGTAGTCAGATGGTTCAGATGATTTCCTGCCCCAGGACTTGGACATGCTGTTATTGAAAGAACCAAACATTACATTCAGAACATTCTTAAGGAGACTATCTGTCCATCTGTCCATGATCCACAGGCTAACTTATGCTGGGGGTCTCAAACAAGTAGTTCATGTTTCGAACCTGAGGTCTTCTTTCGAGCTGCTGCATGATGTTTCCTAGGCTTCATAAATTATGTGATGAAATATAATTCTAATTATAATTAAAGTATAATTCAGCTAAAATTAATTCCAGTTTAAATGTCAAAGCAGACGTCCAGTGCATGTTTACTGCTCTGTCCACATGTCCATGCTGAATACAGACGCTGCTCAGAGAGTGATGTTGATGGCATCGCTGACACAAACATTGCGTTCGCCCCATTTCTTTGCTCACGCAGTGCTCAAATTTCAAAATAAAAGTCTTGAAGGGCAAAAATATTTTTTTTATAAACAGCAATGTCTGGCATGTGTCTCTGACTCCTATGAATAAATGCAATTCTAAGGTAAATAAATAAGTCTAAATAAATGTATATCAAACTACAAAAATATCCCAAATGATTAGTTTAGGGCCCATGAGGTTAAACATTACCAGCAAATTCTGAAATAAAGTAAAAAAACGTTTGTTAAAGCCAATATAAAATATAGGAAATTTAAATTATTGTTAATAAAGGCAAAAAAAGAGTGTATTTATCAAGTCACTTTGCTTCATAATTAAATTTATGTAAAGAAAATCTCTTTGTTTATGTAACATATTTATTATGTTGTGGGTCAAAAAAAATACAGGGAAAAAAAAGTAATAAATGGGTTTAATTAGAAAGTGTAGTAAATAAAAAGAACCAGTTTAATGTATTTATATTATGTATTTTATTATGTTTATATTGCAAACAAACATCAGAACGTTGTTCTGGTCAGTTTGATCCAGAATGATCTGTAAGGGGTGAACATTTTTATGACACTATTTATTAAATATTATTTCCATTATTTGAGCTAAACGTCCAATGGCGTTTGTTTAACATGTTCAACCCCCCCCCCTCTCTCTCTCTCTCTCTGTCTCTCCCTTTTCTACAAAACACTAAAACAAGACTTGTTGAACTTAATAAAAAATATAATAAATTACCTCTTTGTCACATAAACACAGTCACTTTTCACAGGATTGATCTGCCAGCCTTAATGAGCTATGAGGAAGAAAGTACAACAAATGAAAACGGAGGCGCTGCAAGCATGCACACCGTGAATGTGTAAGACACTGTTTTTGTTATTTAAATCATAGTGTATTTATGATTACAGTGCAGGCGTGTAAGTAAAATATACTGCCTTCATTACTGCTGTGAAGATGTGAGATAAACAAAGTATCTATTTCTTGTGTTTTATTTATATTTTATTCAATTTTCCTTTTTAACCCTTTCCTTTGCTTCCATGAGAAGCTCAAGATCTCTCCCCGTGTAAACCAGGCTCTGCAAAAGCTTACTTTCAGAAGAGCCCAGAAGACCAGCTGCTTCTGTACACAGTCACTGTGAAACCTTAAAACATGTACTAGATGGGCCGGAGCTAAATGTCACTCCGGCGTGGCCCTCACCTGCCCTTTGGAAACACATTAGATGGAGTAAGGAGGCTTTGTTCCTGCGGCTCTTTCCTCCGCATTCCCACTGACATTGAAACATGGAGAGGCCATAGGCTCCTTTAAAAACAGACCACAAAAAAAAAAAAGCGTTTACATCGACGTTCACTATGTGCTGTAATACCAGCGCAGAAAACACAGTGGCCGAGATCGATGCAGAAATGCTGCGTCTCGGGAATGAATTGGTGAAAAAGTGGAGATTATTGTAAAATAGTGGCGTTTCACTTCCTGCAACCTGCGTGTCATTTCGCAGGTGGCTCTGATGGATTTGCTCCAAGTGAGTGGATGGATGAAGAGCAATTTATATGTTAAAAGTATCTCAGAGTGGCGCGATGTAGCCTCCAACACCCGCACTTAATTCCACTTCCATCATTACCATTCCAGAAATCTCAAAGATTTTCTGTCAAGCTGTCTCGCCCCAACACAGAAATCATCTCCAAGTAACGCAGTGTTCTAGCGAGACAAATTTCACCCGACACGAGCAACCGCAAGCCGACACCGGCAAATTTAGAGTTGTGTGAAAGTCAAGAGAGATGTGTAATTCTTTTGTTGGGAGGGGAAATTGCCAACAGCCCAATTCCACCAGGAATGTTTTAACAAAGCGGTTAATTCTTTAATTAATTAAAGAAAAGGAATCACAATTCAGCAAGCGCTTCAAATTAATCTTCTGAGATTTGCTCTCACACATTTGACACTTTTTTTTCTCTCTCTCTCTCTCTTTCTTTCTCTCTCTCTCTCTCTCTCCTTCTCTTTCTTCTCACCTAAGGCATGGTGGAAATTCTAGCAGTTCCTTTTCTTTCTCCGTCTCCTTCTTCAGTTCTTTCTTGGCTCTATTTCTGGAGTCATGGTGTGGCTGCAGACTCGACTACCCTGTTCCTTTCCTCTCCCTCGTCTCATTGAAACACAGCTGGTCTCATCATGTCACCAGTGTGCTGTGATTCGTGGTGAATAAAGCAGGCCGCCTGTGCTGTTACTCAGTTATGCTGCTAAAGCATGGGAGATCTTTCTTTCTTTTTTTTTTCTTTCTTTCTATTTGATAGACAGCATAGCGTTTGCAAGCCGGGCCTTTGGGGGCACAAGCAGGGTTGTAATGTTGTATTATTTACTTTAAGGATGAAATTGCTGAGGAGGAAGCGTGCCAGAAGAAAGGCTGTTGTTTTTAGTGGGATTTTAATTGGCTGCGTTGTAAAGCAAATCGCAAGAGGTGAGGGAGGTCGAAGAAAATACGCTCCCTTGTTCTTTACTAAAACGTTACACTAACTGAAGTCTGACATGAAACACGCACAGATTTGGCAACCCATTAGAGATGAACCTCCTCACCAGGTTGTTCCATCACGGTTCTTGTTGTTTTTGTTATTGTGGTGTTACAACATGTTTACTCTGATGTATCTAAAGAGGCTTTGGTGTACCACAAGTGGTGCAGTGGATCCTCCTGTGGCATGCCATGCGTGTTGCAAAGTTGTGTCAAATGTTCTGCTTTCTTCTCTCAAAAGAGAGAGTGCGTGGGGGTGGGGGGTACTTTCCTGTTTCTCAGGGTTGGCAGGGTCATGAAATATTTCCAGTGTGTGCTCATGGCCTACCTCTCATTACTCGACGTTAGAAGGTTCAGGCTGGACTCCCTCAGAACGCTCTCCGTGCCCAGTCGCAGGACCCAGCACTATAAATACTCGAAACTGGGCGGCTCTGTCTGCAGCATGCCGCCATTTGGCGGGTGATAAGGCGCTAATTAGTGGCTCTTAGCAGGAATACCACTTGCGAGAAGCGCAGCTCACGTTGGCGTTGTCACCGAATGTTCGGAGGATGATCATACCCGCACCCCCCCCCACCCTTACTTCCCCCTCCCCTCTCCGGCAAGCCTACTCCAAGACTTGAAAGATGTTCCTATTAACACTGGCAACCAGAAACCTGTTTTTTTCCCTCCCCTCCTCAGCTAGTCCGGCCTGACAAATGAAGCCGGCGGAGTCAGTAGATTAAGATAAGAACTTATCTCCTACTTTGAGACAGACTTCTACGTGTTGTATTTTTTTCTCCTCTCCTCCTTTTCTCGCTCCCTCCCTGCAGTTGTAGCGCTATAGTAATTAGGGGCCTGTGTAGTCAAAATGAACTGATAGGGGTTTTAACCCTGTCATGTGCTGACCTTTTCTGCCAGTGGGTGGGCAAAGTGCCACTGGAAGACAAATTCTAATACTCATTTACACGCGGAATAAAGGTTGAAGAACCACTGTGGAGAAATCTACCCATAGTTGCTCCCCCCCCCCCCTCCCTCCAACCCCTCCATCTGTCTTTTCAGGTAAATGTGATGAGGCACTCTGTAGAATGAATGCTTTGTGCCATCCGCTCTTATTAAAGCACAGAATGGATTCTCGGGGTCACTGAACAAGGCTTCTGTGGTTCGTCCATCTCGGAGAGCATCACTTAGAAATATTCAACAAGGCTTCGCCATAGGAGAGCCCCCCAGATATTTAAAATGCCCTTTTAAAGTTCACTACAAGCATGCTCTATTGAACTGTTTTAAAAGGAATCACTGCTGAAACAGACAACGCCAGCACTTCCCACCTGATTGCAGTTCTATATATATTAGTAAGAGGTGACAGATCTAAATGAAACCATCACACAAATGCTGAGATCTGAGCATCATTACAGCGAGCAGCTCTTCAAGTAGAGGAGATGATTCCAAGCTGTAATTTGGACATGCACAGTTTCATAAGATGTTTCTTGGCACCCCGCGAACTTAAGGCCAAGCTAAATATTTGATTGAACGAGCTGGATTTTTAAGCCTCTAATCTATATTTCTTTCTCTTATTACATTAATGTGTCGCCTTGGCTCTCTCGCTGCAGGAAGCCCCCTTACACTTGTATTCTTTCTGATTAGCCTTTGTGCTTTTGTGGGTTTGACGCAGACCGGCTGAACTACAGCAGGTCAAGTCATTTGCATTGCTGGACGTGATCACGACATGCTGTACCAACAGAAATTTGTCTTATATATAAAAATGTGATGAATTTCTCTGGAGTAAAAGGAATAAAAGATATTACATCAACTCAATTTTGTTTAATGGCTTATGTACTTTGAATTGAACCTTTAGGGGCTGAATTAAACCTAAAAAAACACTTATTTGCGGCATTAATTATGGCAGCAACATCATCTGGCCTGGGCTTCTAGGGCTATAGCCCCCAACAAAACTCTTAAATGCCCCCACCCCACCACTCGGGCAAACTAAATAATGCAAAACACCCTGAACCACACTGATCACAATTAAATGGCTTATTTAAATTGATTTATTTTCAATTAAATCAGTAAAATCAGTGAATGAAGGGGATCCCATGCACCATTTGATTGAAATGAGGAAACTGCCCCTCCCTCTCCTGGTCAAACAGAATGAACACGAGGGGATGCCCTCCCCATAACTAACCAAACCGACCATAAACACTCACCTTCTTGTCCCATGGATGAATGAACCCCTTTATTCAGCAATGTGTAGAAATGTTTGGTGATTAGAATTAAACAAGTACAATATTTGAGTAATACGTGAGTTGAGCTGTTCAATCACAAGCAACATAAAACAAGAGCATGTGAAGCAAGAGCATTTTTAAGGTCCAGCTTCTCTTCATCGGACACAGGCAGGATTTTAGAACCATTATTAATATGAGTAAAATACACTAAGACATAACCAGGCTTAGACTTTACTAGACCCCTGAAGATAGCAGCAGATCCTTGGGGTCTCCATGGATTGGACTTATCTAGCACGTCCCACAGATGCTTGATTAGATTGAGATCTGGTAGATTTTGTGGCCAAGTCTACAACTCAAACTTGCTGTTGTGCTCCTCAAAACCATTGTTGGTGCTCTTGGCAGAGGACAGGGGTCAGCAGCATATTACGACGCACTGTGGACTCTGATCTCTCCATCACAAACAGCTTTGACTTCTTCAGCAAATTGAGCTACAGTAGCTTGTCTCTTGGAACGGACCACACGGGCCAGCCTTCACTCTTAACACGCATCAGTGAATCTTGGCAGCCCATGACCTTGTTTACCATTAATCGTTCCTTCTGATATATACTGACCACTGCAGACCCCACCAGAGCTGCAGATTTGGAGATGCTCTGACTCACTCGTCTACCTACCAGTCCAGAAATATCCAGCCAACAGCATCCTGTGGGCAGTGTCCTGTGAGCACCTATGAAGGACCCGAGGCTGACCAACACAAACTGTGCAGAAACAGATGAGCTTCAGCAACTAGGTAGGAGCATCTAATAGAGTAGACAGTGAGTGGACACAGTGTTTAAACACTCCAGCAGCACTGCTGTGTCTGACTCACTCGTACAAGCCAACACACACTAACACACCACCCTGTCAGTGTCACTGCAGTGCTGAGAATGGCCCACAACCCACATTATACTTGCTCTGCGGTGGTCCCGTGGGGTCCCAACCACTGACGATCAGGGTGAAAGGAGGATAGTAAAGTATGCTGAGGACTATTGTCTGTAATTATTCAATCCTTCAATGATTATTTTTTCATTGTATCAAGAGATTTGTCTGAAAAGCACATAATATTTAATATTTGGAGCCTATTTAGCCTCACCAATGACTCTTTTTGACATTTGAAAAGGGGTGCAAGGTGCATGGTAATCCAAGGCACTTGTTTACCCAGCTCAGAGGTAACAAAACCATCCAGAGAGAGAGAGAGAGAGAGAGAGAGAGAGAGAGAGAGAGAGAGAGAGAGAGAGCTCTTAAATAATGAGATGAGAGGGAAAACACATTATACTTCCAATTTTAATGGTGTTTAAGTGAGGGAGGCTACATGAAAGAGCGCCAGAGAGATGCAGAAAGGCCCGGCTTCACTGGGACATAAATGGCATGTGTGTCTGTTGGCCATGTTGACGAGGCTTTGATGTGAGCCCTAACTAGCTCCGTGCTCGGCTCCATGGCATATCGCACGCAGCCTGACTGATAAGGGTATTCCATTTGTGTGAGGCGCTCTTGTAGTTGTGCCAGCTATACCTTTAATTTGATATTCTCTAATGTCTCAGTGTGGGCGCCATTAAAAGAAGAGGCCCATTAGTTTTTTTTTTTGTTTTTTTTTTTGTAGATCGCTTCTTTTCCCTCTCTCTCTCTCTTTCTCTGGATTTATTTGTTCTCCAGCTCGCCAAGCTCTGCTTGACCATCAGCTTTCTAAGTGTTGTCATATTTATCACTGCACAACATAACAGGATCAGAAACTATTTACATACTGGGATTCAATTTGCCACCAGAGAACATTAATAATTAAGATGGCTTGAAATCAAAAGGACGGAGGCTTTTTTTTTTTGTTGTTGCCATCAGGGTTTGATGTCTGTGTTGACAGAGAGGCATCCGTGGAGGACCCCATAAACACAATTATCTCAATTCTGGGAATATTGTGCAGAATGAAGCACCACAAACAAGAACAGAGGACACAGAATGTCACAAAGGAGCGAGGGGGAAAACGGGTCCCTTGTCCGAGACATTTGTAAAACACTGGTCATGTACTCTCGCCTCCACTTCTGCACGGAATCAGTGTTTATATTCTCAAGTGTCTAATCCCAACCTACGATCTGTAGCAGTGGAATACCTACAGTAGGGCAGGCAGGTCAGTCACACAAGGGCCAGTAGAGCCCTGGCTTCACTGACCCTTAACTGGTTAAAGCTCTTGGACAATTTTGCACCAGTAACTCTCTGTCATATTGAACATATTGTCGGGTTATGCCGTCAGATATTTAGACTTTGTCTCCTCGTTAACTAAAGCCAGTTTAATAATGATGTCTGCCATATGGCAGCTGATATGGCAGCTCCACCATATCAGCAGGAGGAACTGGATCTTTCTCTGCTCCTCTGCTTCCTTTGTTGTTGTATACACTGCACATTTTAGGGTACTTCACATAACTTATTATTAAGCAAAAGTGAAAGTATGAAATAGATATTTGCATTGCTTGCTGCTCAAGATAATAGGCTGCTTGTTTTTCTTAGATCATGTGCTTTAATAATCTAAGTAAATATGAAGACATCATCACAGAAAAGGCTGCTTTTCCTTTCTCCTGAAAGAGTTTATAACACTTAAGGTTAGGGTTAGAGTAAGGGTTAGGTTTAGGGTTTATGGTTAAGGTTAGGGTTAGAGTAAGGGTTAGGTTTAGGGTTATGGTTAGGTTAGGGTTAAGTAGGGTGAGTTTAGGGTTTATAGTTGGAGTTAGGGTTAGAGTAAGGAGGTTGAGTTTTAGGGTTTATGCTTAGGTTAGGGTTAGAGTAAGGGTTAAGTTTGAGGTTTATGGTTAAGGTTAGAGGTTACTCTCTCTCTCTCTCTCTCTCTCTCTCTCTCTCTCTCTCTCTCTCTCTCTTTATAGCAAAGTGGTTTCTGGAATTGTTGCCTCTCAGTTTGGGTAAACTTATGGGCCATCTAAAGCGGAAAACTGACGTGGGGTGAGAAATGACTGTACTTTGAGTATAATAAGATAATAATAACAAATAGCTGTGCAAACTAAACGCCTGATTCATCAAATAAGTGTCTAGAATGCAATGAATTATACACTATAATAATAAGAGCAACTCATGCATTCATTTACATATTCATTTTTTTCCTGGTGAGGGTCTCAGTGGTATCTGACGTTTAGGGTTAAGGTTAAGGTTAAGGTTAGAGTAAGGGTTAGGTTTAGGTTTATGGTTAAGGTTAGGGTTAGAGTAAGGGTTAGGTTTAGGGTTTATGGTTAAGGTTAGGGTTAGAGTAAGGGTTAGGTTTAGGGTTTATGGTTAAGGTTAGGGTTAGAGTAAGGGTTAGGTTTAGGGTTTAGGGTTAAGACTTGAACTACAGTTAAGCACAAGCTCTACTGCTGTATCAGTGAACACATGACCGTAGTTATATTGTTATTGCATATATTGTAGGTCTTTACCAAGTTATTACAGATGTTCCATATCATTTTTAATACATTTAGTATAACCATGGTTTTATTGGGGTGATCATTAGCAGACTATTCCATATAAAAACATATCAAAATATAAACTCAACAGTAAGCTTCTTGGATCAGAACAGTGGGTTAAAACTGGTTTTGGACACTTCTGCTATTTTTTTTATTTTTTATTTTATTAATTCTGGATGATTTTCTAATAGAAGCACCCACTGTTTCCCCCACTGGGGCCCATAAGAGCCTAATTGCACCACTGGTCAGCAGGATGTGAAAATAAGTTCCTCTGGCAGTGGCTTGTCATTAGGTAACGTTTCACAGAATGGTAAGGCACTTCTCCATTAGACTGAGGCTGATTGCTTTGACAAAGCACATTAGGCAGGTCATGTTCTTTGTGTCGCTTGCCGCAATTGTGTGTCTGCCACATTGATGGATCGCGCTGAACCGCGACTGGCTGACTCACAATTGGCCAAGAATGTGGACAATTATTAGCCATAAGCTTAGAAGACCTCACAGAGGCTGCCGATACATCAAACGCAATCTAAAGCAAATATTGTCTCGTCATCTATCTGTGTAGAAACTGGGTGTGTGGCATCGCACTGTGTCGTCTAAATTGATTTGTGGTTCGACTTATGCTAAATGTAATAAAACAACACTCAAAATGGTGATAAATTCAAAGGAATCCTTGAGAGACATCCACTTTGTCCTCTCTGAGGCTTGGCAGGGAGATAATCTCGGGAAGATACAGCCACCAGCCCTCCGGAATGAGTCAAAATTGTAATTTGTATCTGGAGATGCTATCTATGCAAATCCATAGTCTGTGGCAACAGAAGAGGCATGGAAACGGAGGGGCTGTTGTCTTGAGCTGCCGCGGAGAGACGGCATCATCAAATAGTTTATTCACGCCAGCCCTTGTAAAAGTCACCCCTTCACTTGTGCTAGTCCACAGGCATTTGCATTTGACGATGCCCTTCCAAAGGAGACGTCTCCAGTGCGACGGCTCGCTACGATGTGGCGTCCAACAGAGAAAGCCCAGAGAACAATGGGCCATTGTATTGCTTTATCCTTAAATGATGAGGTAATGAAGTTTGTTTCACATATATGTCAGAGTATAAAAGTTATCTATATAGCAGGGCTGGTATGGATGGTGGGGGCCATGGGGGTTTACAAGATTAAAAAAAAAAAAAAAAAAAAACAATAAATGATGAAATTATGATAATACATAAAAAAAAAACAGGTCTGAAGAAACTGAATCAAAATATGTTAATTAATTAATTAATTTGGTGGTCAATAGGTTTCATCACTTGTTGGCCTCATAGCTTCAGTGCAAAGCCAGTGAGACAAACTACAGACTGAACAAGACTTTGGGAGTAATACAGAAGGACATAAGAAGACATAATGCAAGAGGATTAGTCC
>CM067504.1:39106400-39107748 GCA_034509495.1 Acestrorhynchus altus
GGTCTGGAGATCTCTGCATCATAAAAACCACTATGAAATATTTTATGGTATCAGAGGGGGCTTGAGGAGAATGTAACATCTGGCCCAAAACACTGGTAAAATATGGAAATAAAGTCATATTGGAAACACGTCACAGAACTTAACTGCTAAACATTCTGAGAATTATTGAGATGAACAAACCTTGTGATTTGATTCAGGGATGCTGCACTAAATAGCATAATTGCATTGGGTCTCAGGATGTTCATTAAAGGGCAAGTCAGCCACCGAACGTGCATTAAGTCAGTGATTCAGACAAAGGCTGCATGTGTGTTGAAGTGATTCTGTAGAAAGTAGTCAATGAGTAGAGTTCTGCAGGGAAGGCTATGGTCAGCCTGAGCCACATTAGTGCCCTGGGCTCCACCACGGAGGCCGGAACACTAATGCCTGTGTCACTCAGCACTGCCTGAGACACTGGCATTAGTCACCTTGTGTTCACTTATCACCTGAGGGTGTGTGTACGTATGTGCAGTTGGTGAGGGGGTGAAAAAATAATCATTTATCTACCCTGTACATTTACAGTACTGTACAGACCTGTAAAATAGACCTTGTCCATCACATTCTCTATATGCATGAAACATCCACATCATTAGAAACTGTAGTCTCCTGTAGCCTTTTACTGATGGTCAGTTTCTCACCACAGTCCCCATGATTGTTCATTTTTTGGTGGTTGGTCATTCTCAACCAAGCAGAGAAACTGCTAAAAGCCAGCAACACCATACCAGTACCACCCACACAAGCGTGACAGTCCCAGGTCAGTGTTGGATTGAGAATGACCCACCATTCAAATGATTTCTGGTTAGATCTGAACCTGTGGTCAGAAGCTAGAGAGGTTAACTGACTAAAGTTGGCCATTAAGGTAGGTAGACCTCATGAAATAGCCAAGTCCAAATACGAAGTACAGTCTTACTTCTGTTGGTGCTTTGAGCGATGCCATAGAAGAGCCCCTTCAACCTGATAAGGAACAGTGAAACAAAGATGTGTGAGGATGAAGAACTTTTAAACATTATTCACTTGATGTGAGTCAATGTAAAGGTTCTTCATGGTTGTTTCCAGCACCATAAGTGGTTCTTCTATGACAGACAACACAAAAAGATGGACCCAGACACTGTTCTATCAACCAATGAGCTATTGAGGACTATTTTTTGTTTTGACAGGGATTTTTAATATATATATATATATATATATATATATATATATATATATATATATATATATATGTTTATTTTTTCTTAAGACACACTGGTATTAATGCTTCATTAGTGCTGCTGGTGAAAATGTGTCTTTATATATTCTAATATCTATATGATGT